>JAJOOR010017315.1:0-28040 GCA_036250505.1 Solanum acaule
TCCTATGTTTTGAGACTTTAACTTGCAATTGTATTTTGACTATGAGGGGAGCCAGTAGTATGTCATGGCCCCGTCCTATCTATGTATGTAGAGGTGTGCGTTGGACAAGTATTTTGTAAATGAGCTTGACTCTTGTTCTATGATGTCATTTTGAAATGGTTTGCCCTTAGTCCCTATTTCCCGTTATTTAATGTTGAATGTACTTCCGCGACCGATGAAGTGTGATGACAAGTTTGAGAGGCTTGTTTGGGGTTCCTTCGGGTTCCTCATTCGCCATGTCACGTCTAGGCCCTAGGCTTGGGTCGTGACATTTTGGATGCTGAATAATCAAATCATTATGTGAAGGCATCACGGTGTTGGTGATGAACCTATACCAATAACGAGCAGCCACATTTAAATCCTTCTTCTCAATTACCACTTCCGCCTCTAGTAGGGAGGAGTCATATCACTCAACAATGGTGCCAACCACCTCTTTAAATCTTCCAAAGTTTTGGTTTTGACCTTGTTGGTCAAAAAATGGATAGTACGTGTAGTGCAGTCCAACAAATTATTGATGTCGGTTTTGCTGCTATCACGCCCTGAGCCTACACCCTGGAAGGGACTGGTACTCGAGAATCATTGATGGACCCAAGAAAACCCTTAGCCTGGCTGGACTCTCAGCGGAAGACTTTAATCATTAATAAAAGAAAACAAAAGCACTTTACTCAACTGTCTCAAAATAACTCATAATGTTTTAGAATTAAACATCCAACTAATCAAAGTGGTAACTCAAGTCTTATAACAAAACAATTGAAATGCACAGACTAAAAAACTATAACTATCTGTCTATGAAGCCTCTGAAACTATGAGGGATGTTGGGACACGACCCCCAATCATCCTAACAACTGAAAATGCTAAAAACAATGTAAAAAGGGATCCTCCGAAAAGCAATGAGGCTCACCAACTGACTCTAAGTGCTCAACTGGATCAACGAAATGCTGGATATTGATCCTGGCTACCTGTATCTGCATCATAAAATGATGCAGGCCAAATAGCATCAGTACATTAAATATAAGAGCATGCGAGGGGAATTCTTAACAACAGATAAGCTTGAACTTGAATCTGAAGGAAACACTTACCTCAGCTTTACTCAACTCATAGATAATCAACTCAATGCAGAAATAAACAACAGTAAAGATGAAGTTTATGCAAAGCTTTTAAAGCAGTAGATAACATCTCAAATTATTGAAAAATACAATAATATCTCATTTGTATATTAGAATACAAAAATAAACTATGTTTGGTAGATTTTCTAACCGACAACCATCATTATGAGCTATGTGATAATACAATGTCTCATCCACGCTGCCAGAACTATCCTATAACTTACCTGGATATAGAACGCATAAACTAAGTGGATCCACTAGTCTATGCTAAAAAGAATTAACGAATCGTCTAAAAAGTATGACCCTTTCTACCCACGTTGGCTACATGGTTTATGGAGACTTGAGTTATTATGATCTCGACCCCATGTTAGTGCTCAATACTACTCCCAAATTATACTCAACTCATATGTTTAAAAACATAAGTCTTTCTGTGGTTTGACATTATTACTCAAAACCTAGCTCAAAAACTCCCTTGGAAAATCGGTGTTTCTGTTCTTGTTTAAATGTGAAAACATTTACTCTTTGGGAATACTTAGTTCCCATATAGTCTTTTGGAGAAAATAAACTTCACTCTTACTCTTACTTATCTTAATGCTCAAGTATTAAAACAAGTTTAAAGCATTTGTAAAACAATTTTGAAAGGACTCTAAGAACTCTCTAGACTTGGCTCTTAACTTTCCTGGAATTTGACTTTATGGTTCAAGGTTATGATTCATCTTTACGGATGATTTCTAGATGTTTAGAAGACATTTAGAGTAGTTAGAATCAATAGGAAGTGTTAGTACACTTTAGAAGGACTCAAACGGGCTAAACGACAGAAAATGGGTAGGGCAGGTGACCCTGGCACAATGCTAGCACGGGGCGCCAGCCCCTAAAGTTCAGACACTACATTTTGGCGCACTTCTGGTGTGCCACGCCAGCCCTGCTGGCGCATCAGTGGCACGCTGCGCCACCCTTTTCCCAGTTCAATCTGACGATTTTTTCTTCTTGTCTTCTAACCTTAATTTGATTAAATTCGATTATTTTTCTCAATTTCTCTTTAGATTCAAATACCCAAAACATGTACCCAAGAATCTACTCATAAGCGACACAAAAATCGACACTAATTCCTAAAGAACTCAACAATCCCATCAAATCTCAAGAACGAAAGCTAATTTCAAGAACACAATCCAAGATCATCAACTTTCAACTTTCTAGAATGAATTTGACTGAAATAAACATGGTTGGCTCGTGGGTGAACGAACCCAACACTATGAAAGTCTCACATACCTCATAGGGATTAACCCTTGGAGAAATCTGAAAGCGAAGCTCAAGAACGCGATGAACTTTGGCTCTTTGTCCTCTTTTCTCTTCTTTTCTCTTCCATCAAAGCCTAGCGTAATTTTGTAAAGAGTAAACTGAACCAAATCTGTTTAGACCCCAAATAATTTACTGTAATATATTAACCTAATTGGATAATGAAAAGACCAAAATACCCCTCTAAAATTTGGGTGACTTTCCCTATTCAGATAGCCCAACTTCAAACGGGCATATCTCCCTCATACAAACCCAAAAATTAAAAAAACTCGGTGGAGTTGGAAAGATAATTCAAAGACCTTTCATTTCATATCTTGTAGCTCACCTAAATCATCCTGTGCTGAGAGTTATAGTCGTTTGAAGTTGACCCAAAACTCATACTTAGTATAACTTGCCAAAGTTTCCAAATTTAATTATTTCTAAAAATGGTTTCTTTCTAATTCTAGCTCTTTCAAATAGCGGGGTGTTACAACTGCATTGTACCTTCTTGCCTTGTACCTCTACGTTGTCTATCGGTACCATCAACCCATCTTTCTTCTTTCCTTTTGGGATCAATCTCGCATAACTCTCATAAAATTCCAGAACCCATGAAGGAACATATTGATTCAGAGGCTTTGTGAATTGTTGAAACTTGTGGAAGCGAAGCATCTCCCACACACCGGTGTACCTCTCCATAACACCATCAGTAGACAACCGATTCTCCTCCAAGATACTCTGCAAGCCAGCGGCTTTTAGTCGGATCATGGACCGCGGCGGATGTCCTAGGACTAGAGGCACTTGAGTTTCCTGAGCTGCTGTAGGTGTAGGAGGTGTCAGGAGTGCTGGAAGTCTATCCAAAGGATCATGAACTGCTTTAAATCGTAGTTCCGAGTGCTTCCATTTGAGCAACTCCCCCCCAGTTGCTGGTGTATGTACTTGAGTACTAGACCCCGCAACTTTCTCCCTTTCAGACTTTGAGGAGGTAAGGCGAGTGGATTTTATGCCCATGTTGTCCGATGAACTCGAACTCAAGCTGGAACTTTCCACCACTTGCTTTTTCCCTTAGCCCTTTACATTTTACGAAGGAGGTTTAGACCGTGTGGCACGGGGAGGTGTGACCTCCGCTGCAATGAAAACCCCCTTTTCCTTCTTCCGCGGTGCTGGACCTCTCATCGAAAGCTTTGGTCTAGCAATATTTGTTGAAAAACACAAACAAAACACATATGGTGGCAAAGGGTTAGAAAAATATCATTTTCAAAAGGGTGCAGGAAAACTTGTCAAACCGTTCGGCAAGCAATAAAAGGCTCACCGAAAGTAACAGAACAAAACAACAAACAATTTAGCACAAAAGGGCGAGACAAATGACCATTAGGCTATCAGAGGGAACATCGTCGAATGTTACAGAGAAAAACAACCATAAAGGAAGTAAGAAAGGTGAGGTTAAAGTTATTCGGTGAGTGGCCGAGTCAACTCAGCGAGAACACGCATATCACCGGAAGTTACAAATTAATTCACCAATATTTCAGGTCAAAAAGGTGATAAGGGGGGTCAATTGGCGAATCATCGAGTCACTCTGCGAAATTGACTCAACTCGCCAATTGGCCCAATGCGTGATCCGAACCCGAATTCCAATTCTCAACACACAACCTACGACAACCAATTTCAATGACAATTCAATGCAATTCAAGCCTACCTACAATGATTATCAAACCCAGGGTGCTCAGACTTCCCCCCAATTGATCTAGATTCAACTAAAAAACAATTTTGCCCTTAAGAACGATGTTACCCAATCCCTTATTGGGAAAAATCAAGTTTTTTGGTTGAATTTGGGTTACTCAGACATCACCCACACAAAACCCAACATGCAAACCCGCAATTCACATAATTTAAACTTTAATCTCAAACTAATTTAGTCTAAACCAGTTATCGGGCAAGATTGATTTTAATTTAGAATTCAACGAGCGATTAGGCACACAATCAAGGCAAATAATAGATCTATGAACTACTCAAACACATGCTCAACACAAATCATGCAATTTAAAACAAATTTGGGCAACTAAACTCAATTGCAGACACGAGACACTAGGGCAAAGAGTAAATGATGGTCAATGCTTTAGATTCTGATCACACGAGGACACCCATAAAAATTAAAGTTAAAAACTATGATCTAAAATTTGATTGTAAGAGTGAAAGAGTCGAAAAGTTTGAAATAGGGAGAGGATTTGAATTTAAAATGGTTGAAAGGCCTTGACCCTTCAGTTCGCGCATTGATCAGTGAGGGTCATTAACACCGAAATTAACAGAAATTTGGCCATTTAGTTTGTCCAAAGGGCGATATATATCAGGCTCGCCGAGTGGACTTTAGCTTGCTAAATTTCCTTTTTCTCGAAAATTCGAATCTCAACCTACACATCCAACAAACATTATTCAAATGACAAAGAGTAAACCTTGGGTTGCCTCCCAAGAAATGCCTTATTTAATGTCGTGGAATGATGTGGCCATGTGATTATGCCTCATTGTTTGGGTTGACTAAAGTATCACTAGGAAGACCCCCTTTCGGTCTTAGATTTAGATGAGGTGATATTTGACCCATTTGAGTCTCAAGCTGCTTTATAGACGATGAGTAAAAAGTCACTATTTGAATTAGAGAAGAGACATCATCTTTCATCTCCTTGAGTACCTTGTCCGATCCTTCCACCTTGTTCAAGATACGGGCAAGCATATCCTTGGTCTGAAAACTTTTGGGATCAACCCTTGATTCCTTCGGCTTTGGACGTTCATGAGGAGGCACATAGCGATCTTTGTCACTATCTCTATCTCTCTAATTTTCACCACGGTGATTCCATTCTCGATCTCGATCTTTACAACCTTCATCACGATCTCTATTCCAACCTTGATTCTCGCCCGACCTTTGATAGCTCGGACAAGAATGCCCTGTTTGGTTTGACAAGAACTGTACCTCTTCATTGTACATGGTTTAGAATAGTGCATCATCCGGTCTCACTTGACTACTTGCACCAACCGCATTCACAGCCTTATAACCCGCTCCCATGACATGTTTCATCAACAGGTCCATGTGGGTCATTATATTGGCCATGTTCTCATCACGCTCTTGGGTTATTCCCAATTGTTCCTTGGTCAGACCGTGATTCAAAGGAGAAAACCAATCTTCCCTTGTGTACCATGCACGTTTTATTTTGGTCATCTTATCAAGCAAAGCCGACGCTATGAAGAATGGTTGTCTCATGATTCCACCACGAACAAGTTGGTCAGCGACACCCTTGTTGACGGTGTCAAGACTCCGATAGAAATATTGAAAAAGCACATTGTCCAACAAACCATGATTAGGGCATTTGAGAAGCACCTTTGGAAATCTCAACTATGTTCCATAAATAGGTTCACCCCCAATCCCCTTGAAGTTTTGAATGTTATCCCTCAACTTCACCATCTTTGAGGGAGGGAAAATCTCTTGTAAAACACTTTTGTGAGTTCCTCCCAAGAAGTGATAGATTCCCTTGGTAGTACAGTCAACAATTTTATTGCCTCCCCCATTAGAGAAAAAGGGAAACAAACGAAGTCAGATTGACTCTTGAGTAATGTTCTTGAAGGAAAATGGTCCACACACATCCACAAAGTTGCGAATGTTATCATGAGGGTCCTCATGACCAAGTCCCCCAAAGAGACCTTTCATTTGCAACAGTTGTAACATCGTGTTGGTCACATGAAACACCGCATTGCCTATTGTTGAAGGCAATCGAATAACACTGGTACTTTTGCAATCATGCAAGTTTCTGATGTCATCATTGTTCCCAATTTGACTTGAATCATCATTGTTCCCAAGTTGACTTGAGTCTCTCCCATTCACATTTATTTCTTCACCTGTTTTAGAGCAATCACCAAGAACACAAGTAAGAAAATACTACTACAAAAAAATTAATCCACAAGAACACTTGAATAAAATAATTCTAAACACCACTCCTCGGCAGTGGCGCCATTTTTTATAACGCTCAACTACACTTCTTCCAATTTGAAGTGTAGGCGGTGGCTAACAAGTATAAACCCAATGATGAGCTGGGGTCAATCCCACAGGGACTGATACGATAAAGAATTCAATTATGAAGTAAAGACGTGTTCTAATCTTTTGTAGGTGTAAGGAAACTACGCAACATAAGCTAAATCAATAAATTTTAGTGATCAATATCAATTGGGGGGAATTTAGTTACCAATTGTAAACAATGACCAATTAACATGAGGGTTACATGGTTAGAGAGAAGGCCTTAGGAATGTGATTAATCGAATGTCAATTTTGTGTAATGGGTTACTAATTGCTCTAAGTTGTTGAATTGTAATGGGTAGGCTAGGTTTTGAATACGATAGCTATCTCTCGATCACCTATCACGTTTTGAGTGAGTTCTCTCGAACCTCAACAAGCTTCTCAATACCAAACAACTCAATTCCTTAATTAACCTACTTTCTCAAGCTGGGTGGTAAAGACGCAATCAAACCCACTTTCTCAGCTGGGTTTTAAAGACATAATCAATACAACTATAAATCATTCATTCTACTTTAATACCTCTTTCTCAAGCAAGCATAGAGAGCTAAGCTAGAACCAAATCGAATTTGCAACTTCAGTTCATCAATTGAAACATGAACAAACAATTGAACACATATCAACACAACATTAAATTTAGCAATTAGCAATACCCGTTAGCTAATTAATTCATTCGACTACATGATCACACCCCTAAGGTAAAGGGTTTTAGCCAAACATAGCGAAAAATAAGAAAGCGTTACCAAATAGATTATCCATCCAAATTGTTAACAATCTACAAATACCCAATGCCAAATTTAAATCAAGATTCCTGAAACCTCAAATCAGATATCCAAATATTCTCAAAAAGTGTTCAACAAATGTGGGAACTCCTTTTCTTCATTCAAAAAATGAATTTATACGTTCCCAAAAACATAGCATCGAGACTACTAGCGAAGTTAGTCGGGATCGCCGATTAACTTGGCGATCCACCTAGTTGCTCTTTTTCTCGCCTTTTAAATTTGCTCCTACATCCAACGGTCCTGGAACTTTTGGTGAGATGGATCATGGTCGCTGATCCATTCAACGCGTTAATGAATCATCATTTGCTTGCAAAGTTGGTTTGGTACATGGGCTAATTCGCTGGAACATTAGGCAAGCTGGAGGCTCACTCGACGAGTGGTTTTTGCAAGCTCCAACTTCTTTTTTCTTAGGATTTTCCTACTTTTTCGCATCGTTATGTTGTTTCCTCACTCTTAAGCCTTCATTGCTGCTTGTTCCTCCAAGTTTGGTTCCAAAAATTCTGACCACAGTTATCCAATTCCAAGAGAATGAAGTTGATGAGGCAATCTGGACCCCCAATGACAATGGAAATCTCTCTTGTTCTTCATCTTGGAATCTCATAAGACAATAGAAATCCAGGGTCAAAAACAACACCTACACATGGCACAAAAAGATTCCTTTCAAACCTTTTTTCTGTTATAAAACTATCAGCTTAGGAGGAGAACCAGTCAGGTGTTCTTGTTGTACTAATCCAGGTTGGGATGACAATGAACATATATTTGTGACAGGGCATTTTGCTAATTATATTTGGTCCCAATTTTTTGCTCCTCTAGGTACTGTTCACAGAACTGTTCCTCTGAAGAATCTCCTGATGAGATGGTGGAGTTTGGAACCAAAAAAATGAGGTTCATAAGCTCATTTTACAGGCCCTTCCCATCATAGTGTGTTGGAACCTTTGGAAGAACAGGTGCTCAGCTAAGTATGGAGACAAATCTTCCATCATAACCAGAGTCAAGTACTTAATTTTTAAAGATACCAACCATCTTCTCAATGCAGTCTACCCCTACCTGCAGTGGCCTAACTGTTGGTCTAAACTGCTGGAAAAAATGGAAGGATGCTGCCAGGAAGTTTATGTCAAGGAAATAAAGTGGTTGAAACCTCATAATGCAATCTCCAAGTTGAATACAGACGGTAGTGTTATTAAGAATCTTGGAAAAATTAGAGGAGGGGGTATACTGAGGGATTTAGCTGGAGATATGGTTTATGCATTTGCTATCGCATTAGGTATTGGTACTAACAATCTAGCTGAAAATCTAGCAGCATCTCATGGAATTCACTGGTGCCTACAACATGGATACAAAAGGATCATCTTGGAAGTTAACTCAGAATTGCTCACAAAATGGCTCACTCATGCTCTTAAACCTCCCTGGAATCTGTACCAACATATCAGACACCTTTTCACCCTCATCAATCAACTGGAACTTTTCAAATGCAAGCATATATACAGAGAACCAAACTGTATAGCTGATTTCCTTTCAAAACAAAGTCACAAATCAGATATCATCCACCACTACTACATTTACCATCAACTCCCTATTGCAGCTAGTGGAAGCTACTTACTGGAGAAAATGGGAGTATCAAATTTTAGAAGGAAGAAGCTCAGAAGAATAAAACAACCTCCTTGAATTTGTTTTTCTTTCTAGTATAGTGTTCTCTATATCTTTAGGTTGTCCCAACTTCTTCATCTAAGCTATATTTTCTAAGATATAGCTTCTTTGAATAGGATTTAGCTTTATTTTCTTCTTATTTTGTAAGGGGAGAGTCTCTGTTATTTATGTTTCCTAGTTTCATTGTATCGAGAGGAGTCCTCTCCTTTAGGTGCTTAGTTATTAGGTTTCATTTTCTAGAATGGGGATGAGTTGACTATCCTTAGTAGGAAGGTCGACTCATGAACCAACATAGGATCGGAGGTAAGGTTTAGGTCCCCCTTCTTGTATTTTGTTGCTTTGATTATTTATGCTAAAGACTGGGGTGTTTCTATGCCCCAGACCCCCCAAGGGTCGTTAAAATATATTTTTAAAAAACATATTAACATCAGTTATGAGAACAAAATAGGTATTGAGGACACTAAATCATTGAATTATAAGCCCTAAATGAGTCAAAATTCTCGACTCATAAGATATTAACTCTTAAGTCTTCATTAATCCTTGAGAGATCCTTCATGTACTAATCACATATCTTAAATTACATTTCAAAATAAAGAAAACTTAAGAGGAAGGTTCAAGAGGTCCTTTTTCAGTCAATTTGAGAAGTCTTTCGCAATTAACTATAGATTTGAACTAACACTTGAGAAAATAAATATAAGAACGAGATGGGTTGAATTCATCATTGAAAAATAATATGAGGGATCTAAGTATTGCATTGAGGTCCTTTAGTCGATTTGTTCATATCTATAGTCCAGCATGAACCCTGTGAATTGAGTATTCTTGAGATAAGTTGTATCATTGAGTTCTGAGTATTGAGTTCCTATATTGTCATTGAGATCCTTGAGTTGCTTCGTTTATGTCTATATTTCAACATGAACTCTATGTTGAATTGTAAATCTTGAGAATCCTTTAAAGCTAATATTTGTGTTTTAAACTGAGATTTTGAGGAAAGTTTAAAGAGACATTTTTTAGTAAAGTTTAAAGGAACTAAGTATTCCCAAGTGTATCATTTTTACTTTGACAGAAGAGAAAATTTGAATTCTAAAAAGAGTGTATGAGTTCAAAGATATTTCAGAGCACCTACATCTTTTAAGAGGATAGTTTGAGTAATTATCTCAAACTAGAGAAAGAGTGTGTTTAATACACTTGAGCATGAGTATACATTATTAGGAGTAGTATTGAGCACCGATATAGGGATGAGTTTAGACAACTCATATTCCTCATTAACCATGTAGCCAACATGAGTAAAGTATCATACTTTTTAGATTAATCCTTAGTGCCTTCGGGTATTACTTAGTGGATCCATTTAGTTGAGGTGTTCTATGCCCCGTCAAGGTATAGGACATTTCTGGCAGCGCGGGCGACATGTTGTATCATCACACAACGCATAGTGATGATTATCGGTTAGAGTATCTCCCAAATAAAACTAAATAATATGTTATTGTATTTTTATACATTTTGAGTTGATATATGTTGTTTTACACTACTAAAAAATAGTGTTTAGCCACAGATAAAATCCATCGCAAATAGACATATATCCGTCGCTAAACTGCATTTGCGATGGATTAGCGATGAAATGTTGACCGTTATAATTTTGCTCGTAGCTAACCTCTTAACGACGGAAAAATTTATTTTGTAGCAAGATTAGCGATTATCTAGCGACATACGATATCCGTAGTAAAATGGTAGTGACAGAAAGTTTTGTCGCTAGATTTATATATTTCGTTGCAAATTTCATAAATGAATTCGTCATCCTATAATTTTACGACGAAATAATTTATCGCTAATCTGTCGCAAACTTTCGGCAACCAATTATTATTTGTCGCATTCCGTCACCAATTTTAATTCTTTAACTATTTCCAAATTCTGTCGCAATATTCCGTCGTTAAATTTGTCGCAGGTATAATTATTTCTATTCATTTTATTTATTTATTTAAAATATATAGAAAATGTAAATTATTAAACATCCTAATAATAACAAATAATCATATAACATAAATGTTACTTCATATATAACGTATGCACCAAAACATATATTCATCTAATATTAAGTCCAAAACATCTACACCAAGTATCAAGCATCTAGAAATTACTAATGTTTCGAACTCGTAATTGTTATTGCATAATTTTTTTTTCCTTCAACAAAAAACAGATATTGAAAACTAATGCTAGGGAAAAGAAATATGGTCATCATCTGAAACAACCTTATTAGGCACCATAGGTGTTGCTGATGATGCGTCACTAATAGGAGTATCAGCTGATTGATTTGATGGCAAAGAAGTTACACCTTGTATGTGCTCAAGTAATATAGGAATCATGTGATCAATCAATGCAGGAATCATGTGATCAGTCAATGTAGGAATCAATTTCTTCACGAACTCATCCATATTTTCCATCGGTGCAGATTGAGAAACAGATGGTGGTACTGATGATGAAGCATCAAATTGAGAAGAGATACAAAGATTTGGTTCGTAGTAACTTTTTGCTTGAGATCCAAGACCATATATTCTTCTCTTCTTTTCTCCATCTGCAGCTTGATAATATGCGTCACGTTGATCAATATCAGATTCAGACTCAATTTTCTCATGTAATAGTTCTTCATATCTTTCCTGCAATAAGTAGACATTAAAATTATAATAAAGAATACGAACTATCCATTTCACCAAATAAAAAGAATATGAATGTCAAAAGTCGATATTTTTATAAATTCTACTTACATGAAAAATTTGTGCTCGCTCATAAGCAAAAGATTTTCCATCATGACCATGTGTGTGGACATGCAAATGGAGCTCACTTGGTGTTGGGTCTCGCCCCTTTACAATAGCCTACCCAAAAAAAAAATTAGCCCAGTTATGTTATGAACAATATGCTATAATTAGTAAAGTATTTCAATAAACACAAAAAGTCTATTTGATTTTAGTGAGGAACCCACAATTGAGGCTGCCCCTATGGCATAAATTATGCTAACAATTCAAATCGTGCCTTTAAAGATGACGTAGCCAACATTGGTAAGAATTGAGATATCTTTCATAACGTTCTTATGCAAGATTCAGATTCGAAAATCGGTGACACGAGGCCAAAAACTGTCCAAAAATAGTACCAGGTGATAAAGATTTAGATTTAGATTCAGATTCAAAAATCGAGTTCTATAATAAGAAGTTATTCATATTCAATCTATTGCATTCAATGTCACAAGACAATTTGAAATATTAAGCTCCCTTCTTCTATAAGCAAGACCCATTAAGGATCTTACAATAAAAAATAGATTCTAAGGAAACTAACTGTTATAAGCTTCTAGAGGTAGTACTGGTGAAAATTTTCTAAACAATTAATATGTACCTATATTCATGTGTTGGATATTTTTCTTTAAGCCGAGAATTTACCAGAAACAATCTCTTATCTAACAAAGGTATAAATAAAGTCTGCGTACAGCCTATTCTCTCTTAATTTTACTATATTATGTGCTAGAGCTAGCCCAATATCCAGGCAGAATATATCTCCATTTTCTTATGCCATATTTGTAGAGTTCACATCTTTGTACACATTCAGGCAAAACTTTTACATGTAAAGTTCAAATCTATCCATTTTTCCCTGTAACTTTTTATTTTCTCTAACCAACTATTATAATGTGGAGCTTTCATTTTTAAGTTTTTCTAGTCAACATACAGTTCTAGGAAAAGACATCCATCACCCTATACAATATGCAAAAGTATAAGTTAATTTATCTATTTGATTTTGTTCGCCTTATGTCCAAATTTACTATCAGAAAGAATACAATTAAGAGTTTAAAAATTGAAAGTGTCATCAACAACAATTGTATGTTGCACCCAAAACAGATGCTCTGAAACAACAATCCCAAAACATAATTGAACAAAAAAAAGAGGCACTTCTACTATTTGTGTACTATAGACTTTTAGTAATGACTAGAAGATAAGGAAAATGTATTTTGTCGAAGAATATATATTGCGTGAAATATATACTTACAAGTTTCTTATGATGCTCCCCAATGGAGATAGATCCACCTGTATGAGTTCCGACAGCAGCTTCTCTTCCTCCATGATGATTTATTTTATTTGTTTCTGACTTTGTCACATTCTCAGGAGTTTGCCAAAGCCTCATCCAATTTTCTCACACAATATCAGTTATCACTTTCTTAAACTCAATTATAATGAAACAACATACCTTGAATTCTCCAAAATAAAAATCTTTTACAGGTTGCGAGACACCTTTCCAATTGATTCCATTAGGATCAAGTTCATTTTTGAAAGACTTGGCTATGAAAGTAGAGCATCTCGATGAAGGCTCCAATCTGTATAAATTTGAGGAAATTATTTAAATACATATGTATCTTATTAAAAATATATATATTAATGATACTACAAACATGGACTAACCCTGTAGGAGTAAGAGTGACAATGTTCTCCGCTGCCCACGATTATTGGACTCGCCTTCACCAATTGTGTTGCTTTGAGTAGATGTACCCTCTCCTATTTGATTACTCTCATTAGGTGTAATAGGAGATGATTCAATAATGGTTGGAATATTATTATGATTTGGCATTTGAACGGGTGGTGTACTGCTAGGTCCTAGTATTTGAACTTGGTTTGTACGATCAGGCCCACCTATATTGGAACTTGTACCACCTTGTTGAGGACTAATCGTTGTGGGAATAGGAACATTAGGCATTTTTGGAGGAATAGCAGAATTACCATGACCTGAGGATTTTCCTATATGACCTGCACTACCTCGACCTTTGCTTCAAGTATTATCTTCAAAATATGTAAGTATTGTAAGATCAACACTTGTAAAAGATCAATTATTTTTAAATAAAGTTCATCAGTGAGCCCAAATGTTACTAAATTTTATGCATATGGCATTCTAAAAATTAGAGCCAGAATCTCCTGCAGATTTTAAACAGATGACTAAACAGTGTTTTTGAAGTAAAATTTTGGACATATAAAGTCAAAATAGGGGGAGGAAAACTATAATCAACTAAATAAATGCAACTGAAAAACAAGAGTAACAGATATCATTGCAGCTACTACAGCACGTCTAAGAAGTGAAGAAAGTGGAAAAGAACACGAAAAGAAAGAGTAACTCATCCCACGATAGTGAAGCTGAATATGTAATAGTAAAGAAAACAAAAAAGAAAAAGTTATCGAAAACTTACCTTACTAGTTGCAGCAATCGAAGAGAAGAGGAAGAAGTCACAATAGTTGAAAATAACTAGGTGAACTCCAAATTTTAAGAAAAATCTTTAAAACAGAAGGAAACATAAAAAAATAGAAATCTCAAGTTGAATAAACAAAACAAGATTCTTAGTCATATCGAATAGAAGAAAAAGTCATTCAAATATGATTACATTATAAAAACATAAACTAAGGAAATAATAAATATTATGAAAAATTACTACACACAAAAAATATTGAAGATACAATAGCATATTGTTATTAAGAACTAGTCACTATCAACAATATTAAGAACTGTGCTAAATACATTATCAAAGATATTTTTCTCAATATGCATGACATCAAGATTATGTCGAATCATGTTAGAACTCCAATATGGCAAATCCCAAAAGATACTTTGCTTTTTCCATCCACAAGACTTACATATTCTTCGATTAACCTCTTCTGCATCTAACTCAGTTACTTTCCTTATCCCTAAGTCACAAATTTGGTTCAAAATCTCCTCTCCTATTTTGTAAGGTGGTGGAAATCTTTTGACAGTCTTGCCTTTAAGAAAGTTTTTACGATCTCTCCGAAAAGGATGATGTTGGTCAAGAAACATCCTATGACTGTCAAACCACGATGTTTCTATACCATGTTCTAATCTAAAGGATTGTGTCTCCTCTATACAATAAGGACAAGCTAACTTTCCCGCAGTACTCTATCCTGATAACATAGAATATGCTGGAAAGTCACTTATAGTCCACATCAAAGTTTCCCTTAGTTGAAAGTTTTGCTTTTTTGAAATGTCAAATGCTTCTACACCTGTCTCCCACAACAAGGTCAATTCCTTTATTAAAGGTTGCAGATAAACATCAATTTTATGTTTGGGATTGTTTGGCCCCGGAACAGACAGTTAAGAACATATATGCTTCCTTCATGCACATTCCTTGAGGTAAATTATATGGAGTTACAATCACTGGCCACGAAGAGTATTTCCTCCCAGTCTGACTGAATGGTTGGAAACCATCCGTACATAACCCCAATCTTACATTTCTTGGTTCATTGGTAAAAAGGTATGAGTTTCATTGAAGTGTTTCCAAGCATCAGAGTCTGATGGATGATGCATTACCCATTCCTCATTTGTATGATCATGATGACATCTCATATCAGTAGTTGTAGCATGAGATGCATATAATCTTTTCAATCTAGGAATCAAAGGAAAATAATACATTTTTTTTATAAGGGACCAATTTCCTCTTATGAGAGCCTACACGACGTTTATACCTCTCCACAAAATTTACAAGATGTAAGGTTCTCATCATCACCCCAATATAACATACATCCTGATTCACTACAATCAATCTTCTCAACTGGCAAACCCAAGCTACGCACCAACTTCTTTGTTTGATAATAGTTATCAAGCACTATGTTATCTTCAGGTAAAGAATCTTTCAACAATTGCATCATTTGGTTGTAACCTCTCTGTGACATGTTGTTCTCCATTTTAATGTTTAACATCCTAGAGACAAATTCAAGTTGAGAGACGGAGGAACCGGGATACAATTTTGCATTAGCAGCGTGTAGTAAATCATAAAATCTTTGAGACTCAGGATTAGGCTCCTCCTCCATTGGAAGATCAGACGTCTCCTCTATTGAAGGATTGATCTCCTCCTCCATTGAAGTTTCATAAGTATGAGATGACTCATGTTCAATATTGCTATGAAATTGGCGACTCAAACCTTGATCAAAGTTTGGACCAGCTACATCCAAAACCATTTGTCGGTACGGGCTATCATATCCCAAATTTAGGTTGAGTGCCACCATGCAAATCATTAACAGAAAACATCTCATCAATAACATCTTCTTCCCCTTGATATTTCAAAACAAAATAGTTCTCAACAAATCCATATTGAAAAAAGGTGATATTTAACCATTTCAACATCCATGTAGTTAAGGTTATGACATTTTTTACAAGGACATTTAATGTTGTCACCACTCATATGATTTTTTTTATGAAAATGCATACTGAATAAAGTTATTCACACCGGTTATAAAACTGGAGAGTATACCCCCTCGTCCATCCAACCTCTCATACATCCAACCACGCTTCAAATTACTCATGTTCCTATGAATTTTAGAACAAGCAAGACAACCAGAAATTTCTCTTTTATAACTTATACAATCTGGTTGTCCTCCAAAGAAAAGATCAGATTAAAATACCTTTATGAAAAAGAGTATATCTTTGCACTTTTTAAATCATTCGCCACCTTTTCTGTTAATATAAGTGTTCTTGATCACTGCCTAGTTATCTTAAAATATATTATTCTATTCATCCTATGGTACAAAAAGTGCAATAACAAGAAAATGATAAGTTGCAGGAAGTGCAATGACAAGGAAAGGATCATACTGAAATACCTTTATTAGTGCTCCTTTATGTTATGTTATCACTGTCCAGTTAGTTTAGCATGATTTGAGCCAACTATAATGTTATTTTAAAATGAGAAAAGACATAAAAGCACAACTTAAGTTGTTTCGAATTTTCATAAAGACACCTTAACTTAGAGGGTGTCCTATTACCCCACAAAAGTATTGAATATCTTTGTAAAAGGACCATTTTGACCCATTTTCTCTACTGTGAACAGGCGTGTGGTGCTCACTTTTTTTATTAATTTCTTCAAATCCGACCTGACCCGACCCAAATCGTTTAAAAAAAGAGAACTTTTGTTCTCCATTTTTCATTTCTTAGTTTCTCTCATCATTTTCCTCAATCATAGGCATTGTTGAAGATCATCTCCTACAATTTATATGTTTGTTGGTCAAATTTCTTGGAGAACTAGCGAAGTATACAATGAATTGAAGATTAACAGGTTAGAATAGTAACAATAGCAAATCGTTTCAGCTGCAAACTAAAACCCTCATCAACATGTATATCAGAAAAGCTGCTTGTAGTTTCAACGGCGAAGAATAATTCGTTGAAATCGATAGTAGTGGTATTTGGAGCCATATCTTTTGAGTGGCTGGCGATTGGGCTTGTTTTCAAACCATGGATTGATAAAACCCGAGCTTCAATGGACAACTTTGGGTTTGATTTTTGGGTTCTCAAAACTAAATGAAATTAAGAAGAAATGAAACCTCGGACAACTTTAAATAAGCTTTTTCAATTGGAAATTAAAACGAATTCCTACCTTATTGAGTTGATTTCATCAGTTCATCATAGAGTACCTATGACTCTTTTGTTGGGGAAGATGATGAATTTGAATGGAGTAAATGATTAATAAAGAAAATAACTTAAATGTGGCAGTTTTTAATTGGTTTTTGGCATTAAAAACGGACCTTCACGCGCATCATGTGCGTGTTCACAAACATAATGAGAAAATTGGTTAAAATGGTCCTTTTACAAAAATATTCAATACTTTTGTGGGGTGATAGGAAATCCTCAAAGTTAAGGTGTCTTTTTGAAAATTCAAAACAACTTCAGTTGTGCTTTTATGTTTTTTCTCTTTTAAAATAGTGTACTCTCTTAAATCCCTACACATAAATGATAAGATGACTTGTTCTACTACTAATTCTAGTTTAGGCTAATTAAATGTCAAGTCATTTGATAATTATAAGCCTAAAGTTAGATAAAATAGGTACTACACTCGTTGCATCGTACTCTAATTATTGTAAAGTTACAAAGAGTGTGATGCCAAAAAGATAAATACAAAAAATATTGCAAACAATCAAGAAAGTTGTTTGAATTTCATTTCTCTTGCTAGTAACTAATTTCTAGTGTTATGATTGTAAATATAATGGAGTACCAAATAAAAATCATACCGAGACGCTGAAAAGTTGTGAAAAGGAGGATGAAAAGAGAAGGATGAAGAGCGAGTGAAATTAGTGGAACAAGACGAGATTTGAGAGCCTTGAACGATTGCAATGTTAGCAAAATCTGTGTATAACATTTAAAATGTTAACCACCATATGCATAATTATCCCATGTTTGCTCATAATTAGTACCGTTCTGAAAGTTTCATCAAGCATAAAGTTGGACGACCCGAAAAAATAAACAGACTAAGAGAGATAAGTTGAACTTACGTAAACTCGATATAGTTGTTCTTAGGATAAATAAGCAACAAACACGTTCACGAAGAAGCAAAGGTCCACATATTCTCCACAAACTATAATAACACCTTGTGGAAAAGAAAAAATACAAACTTAAATATCATTGTATGTTGATCAGGTGAATTTCTTTACATAAATAGAGGAGCACAAAGAAAAGAAACAGAAAAGTAGAGCAGAGAAAGCAAGCAGTTATTTAATAGCTATGAAAAATTGAACTTTGCATACTTTACATTAAATCTAAAATTTGTGAAAGACATGTTAATCTGATTAACCATCAGAGATCTCAATCACTTGTATCTAATCCAGCAGAGTATGACAACGAGAACTCAAGAAGAATCTTTCATTTGATATGGAGCAAGAAAAAAAAAATTTAGATGCACCAAAATTTGATTGACCTACTACAGAAATTTAGGTACAGATAAAAATATTGGATGAAAATTTTGCTATCTCTTCTTTATTTACTTCCTTGTGTGTGGCAAAAAAAAGTTGATGGAAATAGATGTCATTGTTTGTTTGTTTGTTAGTCATTTAGTTAATTATGTGTATGAATAGAAAATCATTTTTTGTTTAGTTTGTGAACAACTTCTTTAAGTTGATAATGTTAATGCTTCTCTAAAACTCTCTTTCTTGAACCATTTTCATTCACTTGTATCGAATTCGACAATGTTTGACAATACATAAAAATTATAATTGAATCAGCTACCAAATACACATCGAAATTACTAATCGACTATCACAAATAAACATTTTTTCTATAAGTCATGACTTTGACAATCCAAGAAAAATGAAATAGAATAAGATAGAGAAGGAGAGCTTACTTGGTTAGCTGTTATTAGGAAAAATAGGTAGCAAACATGTTCACGAAGAAACAAAACTCCACATATTTTTCATAAGCTGCAATAAGGCCTTCTACAATAGAAAAAAAATAAGAATTTAAACACCACTATATATTCTCATAAAATGAGTTATACGATGCCTAAACTAAACTTTTCAAATTAACAATTTCAAAATAGAAAAATACAAACAGAAGTTAAAAATAGAACTCAAAGACCCAACAAGCATAGCAAAATGTATTCTTGATAATGCTCAGAATCTTGTTATTGTTCAAACAAAACCCAGATAGAAAAAGTGACTACTAACAACAAAAAAGTAGTCTTATTCACAGCTGATTACTAACAACAAAAAGTGATTATGTTAAGATCTGGTTTTGACATCTTTTATAATATCACTAATCTCTTAAAACAAACCCTAATTGCATCTAAGTGTAACTCAATTATGGCAAAATCATTCTTCCTAGTAGAACCCTTGTCTCATATTTCAAGATTACCAAAACGCACAAAAAAAATCAACAAAAATTGATAGAACACATCTTAATATAGAAAAAACTCGAAATTAGAGTATATAAAAGTTAGTACAACTCACTTGATTTTTAATTCGAAAATTGATAGAAACTCATCGATTTCTCACATTGAAGAGAGTGAAAGAGCAATTATTTGTAGTATTTTATTAATGGGGGAGAGGAATAGTTGAAGAACATAAGAGAGAAAGAGTGGAAGAGCTCAAATCTTTTGTTAGTAGAACTGAGAGGGAATTTTTGTGTGCCCTAACTTATCCCTAAATTTTTATTTTATTTTTTGACGGATTTAACCTTTTGATTGCAGCCAAGGCAAGAATGCCACAAATATCTTTAAATTATTTAGAATAGAAACTAACGACAGATTTTTCTGTCGCTATAAAATATAAAATTTATAAATAAATACTAAAAGTCGTAACGACGAATTTTCCGTTGCTAATCCATTGCTCAAAATTAATTCAATTTGTCGCAGCCTTTCCATTATTAAATTCGTAGGAAATATTAAGGCGCCAACTTTTCGTGCTAACAAATAGTAACGGAATACACAGTCCGTCGCCAATCCGACACTATAGAATAAATAAAAAAATTGCTAATTATTATTGCAACAAAATATTTATTTTGTCGCTAAACACTGTTATTTTAGTAGTGTTAAAAGCTTTAAATATATCATCCCTTATTGTGTCTTTCTTGTTGGAGTTGAGTTGAGGTGAGTATTATCCTGGCATGTTACTAGTTTAGCTATATATGTTTCAGATTTCCCTTACATGCTTGTACATTCAATATACTGACGTCATTCGACATGAATCATATAATGATGCATATACAGGTGTCAGATCATCAACACGAGCTTCATTGAGATCATTAGATATTCCATTTAGCTTTGATGAGCTTTCTTATATTCTGGAAGACTTCACATTTACCTTCTAGTTAGTAGTTTCGATGTGTCGTGGGTCTTGTACTGATATCCTTATGTAATAGTAGAGGCTATATATATAGAAAATGTCGAGGAGTCTCTCAGTACCTCTTGTCTTTAAAGATGTTTTGCAAACTATTAAGACTATTGTAATGAGTACTTTCTGACATTTGAGTTGAGTTTCATTTTGAGAATAAATTCTGATTTTTAGCCTAGTTTGCTTGAGTTAGTTTTCCGCTTGTAGTCAGTCAGGATGAGGGTTTGCTTCGGGATCAATAATAATTCTCGAGTGCCGACCATGTCCAGGGCGTAGGCTCGGGTCGTGACATGTTTCTTGTGGGCTTATGATATGTACTTGTTTTGGAGTTTGACATTATGGTTTTGTATGAGTTTCTTTGGAAGTGTTGGTTGTTTGGTTGTGTGTATTCTTGTTGGTTGTGGATTCTATCTTACTTGTTCTATGTATTTAACTTAATTTTGCCTCAGCCTTCCCTTACCATGGTAGTTCATCTGGCTTCTTATATATATATTTGATATTTCTGAGCTCGGTTGGCCTATCATTGTAACACCTCGGGTCTCAAAATGAGGAAAATCCTAGTTTTCAGAAAAGTTGGTGACAGTACCAATGGAACCACCAACGGACTGTAGGTAGGACCACGGACCATAGGTGGGGTATCGTTGTTAAGGCCCAAATCTTAATAGTCTCAGATCCCACCCACGGTCGGCTTGTACAGTCCGTGGTTGGACCATAGGTCTAATCGTAGGTGAGGGTCAGTAGCTAGTTAGAGGGAAATTGCTGATGGGTCAACTTCAAATGGTCATAACCCTTAGCACAAAAGAAATTAGGTGGCCCATGACCTACCAAATGATATATAATTGAATCTTCTTTAGAACGCCATCGAGTTTGCTAAAATCCCATCTATGAGTAAAAAATTATGCTCGTTTTAGTGAAGCCCTGTCAGGCAGACTTGACTGACGACCCCACCTACGGTTGGTAGGTCAACCTATGGCCGGTATGTCCCTACGTGGGTGGCCTTCGGCAGGTTTTAAGTTAGGGTCATTTGGGTTTTTTTCCCATGCGTTGGGCACTTAAACTTTGTTGTTTTATGCCTAAACTACATTGTTTTACTTAGTCTAAGCCTATTAACTTAGTCAGACTTACCCAGAACCCTCATTCACCTAAAATCATCCAAAATTAGAGCAAAAAGAAAAGGAAAAGTCGACCAAAACTCCCAAGAACAAAAAGCAGTGTTCTTCAAAGTTTAAACCCCGAAATCAAAGGATTTCTCCATAGATTTGTCACCAGGTATGTGGGATTTCACTAGTTGGTTCATGTCATCCACTAGGTCCCTAGAATTCAGTCAGATTCTTGATTCCCTTTATCCTATTTAGACCTAGGGTTTCTAGAACTTTAGAAAATTGTTACGATTTAGCTATTATAGTGTCCTTAATCAGATTAACATGTTTTCGTAGCATTGTTGATTAGTTCCTTGCATGATATTCAAAACCCTAGTTGTGTAGATTCTTTTAGTTCATGGATTACACATACTAGGTAAGTTTAAACAGATATACATGCGCAAGTTAAGAATGTTTCATTGTCTGTATTTAAATGTTGCATTCTCAGATTTGCATGTTAGAACATTGAGCTATCTAGTATTTCAGTTTTGTTGTGTCATGCACATTCTAGTTGGGAGTAGGCCTAGACCGAGTTTGACTATGTTTCAATGTTCCCTCATAGTCCCAGAACTGCGTACCCCCGTAGGTTAATCAATCCACTCTATTGGGCATCAACTTTAGTGATCACGCCATTCATGCCTTTATAACCCTGGCAAGGTATATTGGGTCCTCTCGATGGGGCGTATACATCGGACTCCACATTTAGCTCACGTGGTTTTATGTCGGTTAATAGTAGCTCCCACAGTCAGACTTCAGTGCATTTGACCAGGTCTTCAGTTATATTTCAGCATGCAGTCTCAGTATGTCATGTTCAGAATTAGTACTTGGTCATTACATTTAGCTCAGCCTTCAGTATATTTCAGCATTTAAATTCAGTTCAGATTATGTTATTGCTCTGTATGCTTTGTTCAATTATGGATTTTATTCAGTTATACTTTATATCCTGCATGCTCAATACATTCTAAGTACTGACGCATACTCTGCGTTACATCCTTTCATGATGTCGATTCATTTACTCAGCATCCAGATCAATCATAGATCGGTTCCTGATCCGTATTCAACAGCATCATTGGTGAGTCCTCATACTTCGAGGACAATAGACATGTATTTTTTCAAATTCAGTCTTTCGTTTCAGTTTTCAATTTTGCTAGGGTTAGCTGGGGGCATGCCCAGCAACTCTAGTTAGTTAGAGGCTTTTCCAGACATAGTATTAGATTCAGCTTTAGCTTTTGAGTGATTGTTCAGTATCACTAAACTTATAGTACTTTATATATATTCAGATCAGTTTTGGGTATTCTCCACTTTCAGTTATCTATTGTTTTCAACTTCTGCATCGTATCTTTTATTCAGTTGTTTAGTATGCTTATGATATGCCAACTTCAGGGTTAGCTTAGGGTCACTCGTGATCCTAGGTCCCATGTTTACGTCAAGGGGGTAGCCTTGGGGCGTGAAAAACATGGTATCAGAGAATTAGGTTCAAGAGTCCTAGGATGTTTGAAAAGCCGCACTAAGTAGAGTCTCTTTCATAGGTGTGAAGTGCACCACATCTAATGAGAGGGAGGCTACGAAGTGTTTTAGGAAAGACTTCACTTTCTTGCTATTCTTATCATGCGTAGGTATGATCTCCTTTCTAATTTGATGTTATGCATTTCACATCATGCCTCCTCGTAGAGCTAACCCACGGAATGTTAACGCCTGCAATACTAACATTGTCCATCCATTCCCAGACAATGAGGTTTTGAACGTAGAGTTTCAGAATGTGATTCACCTTTTGGCTCAGAGTATGACTAACCAGAACAATGAGCAGGTTCCAGATCCTACTAATAGAAATGGTGGATCAGTGGCAGCTAGAGTTTGAGATTTTGTTAGGATGAATCCACCTAAGTTTTTAGGGTCGCAAGTTAGTGAGGACCCATAGAACTCCATTGAAGTTAAGAAAATCTTTCGAGTGATGTAATTGATTGGTAATGATAGGGTACAGTTGGCATCCTACCAGCATAAGGATGTGGCTCACATATGGTACACTCAGTGGACAGAAAATAAGAGTGTGGATACAACTCCTACGACTTGGGAATGTTTTACTGGAGCTTTTCTGGACAGGTTCTTCTTGAGAGAGTTGAAGGAGGCTAAAGCTCAGGAGTTTATGAATTTGAGAAAAGGTTCAATGCCAGTCCAAGAGTACGGACTTAAGTTCACCCAACTCTCAAGGTATGCTCCACATATGGTTGCTGATCCAAGGGCACAAATGAGTAAGTTTCTGTTTGGAGTATCCGACTTAGTGAAGATAGAGTGCAAAAATGCTATGTTGTTAGAGGATATAAATATCTCTAGGCTCATGACTCATGCTCAGTATGTAGATGGAGATAAGCTTAAGGAAATAGCTCAGGACAACAAGAACGCTAGAACAGGGAACTATGAGTACTCTCAGCAAAAATCGGGTGATGGAAATCAATCATAGTTTCGACAGGATCAGAATAGTAGGGCACCAGGCTCTAAGTCTCAGGGGAGTGTTTCAGGAAATAGGACCTACCCAACTTGTCCAAAGTGTGGTAAGAACCATTCGGGAAAGTGTCTTACAAGAAAGGAATGATGCTTTGGATGTGGTCAGTCTGGTCATAGGTTGAAGAATTGCCCTTCTGCCAGGTAGGGGCAAGGAGGTAACAATAGTGGGGCTCAGTCTACAACTCCAACAGCACCAACAGGTCGCCCAACTCAGTAGGGTGTGTCATCTAGTACAAGCAGCGATGAGCGCCAGAACAGGTTATATGCTCTCCAGGCTTGCCAGGACTAGGAAGATTTTCTTGATGTGGTCACTAGTACGTTACAAATCTTCCATTTAGATGTTTATGCATTGTTAGATATAGGGGATACTCTTTCTTTTGTAACTCCCTTCATAGCATTAATCTTAGGTATTAGTCTAGAAACTCTTCCAGAACCCTTCTCAATCTCTACTCTAGTTGGTGACCCAGTTATAGCTAGACGGGTATTTAGAAATTGCCCTGTCACAGTCTCTCAGAAAGTCACCTTAGCATATTTTGTAAAGTTAGAAAAGGTAGATTTAGATATCATTCTAGGCATGGATTGGTTACATTCTTGTTATGCCTCTGTCGATTATAGAACCAGGATCGTTCGATTTCAGTTTCCAAACAAGCCAATCTTAGAATGGAAGGGTAGTAGCTCAATGCCTATAAGTCGATTTATCTCTTACCTTAAGGCCAGAAATATGATCTCTAAAGGGTAGTGTAGCACATGTTGAGGAAAAAGGGAAGGAACTAGCAAATGATGTTCACCGGCTTGCTCGCTTAGGAGTTGGTATTACAGACATGTCAGATGGTGATGTGATAGTTCATAATCAATCTGAATCTTCTTTGGTAGCAGAGGTTAAGGAAAAATAAGAAGTGACCCTATATTACTCAAGTTGGAAGGTGTAGTTCATCAGTAGAAAGTAGAGGTTTTTTCCCAAGGGGGAGGTGGTCACTTATGTATTCCTAAGGGGGATGAGTAGGTGAAGCAACCTTGATTAAGCCAGATTCGGTTCATGATGCTATGGAAAAAGTTCAACTCATCAGAGATAGATTTAAGACAGAAGTCCTATGCAGTAAGGAGAAGGGACTTAGAGTTTGAGATAGATGATTGGGTTTTCCTAAATGTATCACCTATGAAAGGGGTGATAAGATTTGACAAACTTGGAGGAGTCAGTCCGTAGAGGGAGCTACTTGGGAAGCAGAAGCAGTCATGATGGCAAAGTACCCTCATATCTTTCCTTCCGATTCCGTTTCAGCTTGAGATAATAGTTTCCTCTCTAGTTTCTCAGTTTACTCATGCGTAAATTCAGTCTTAGTACCTTGTTTCTTCAGTTGTACTTCACTTGAGAATATTTTCATGTTCTTGCAACTCAGTTCAGTTAGATATTAGTTTCTAGTACTCAGTGATAGGGATTGCAGCTCCTTCCCTCTATACTCAACTTGGTTGGACTTCATTCGAGGACGAATGTTCCTAAGGGGGAGATAATGTAACACCTCAGGTATCAAAATGAAGAAAATCCTAGTTTTCAGAAAAGCTGGTGACCACCCACGAACCATTGGTAAGACCACGGATTGTAGGTGGGGTTCCGTTGTTAAGGCCCAAATCTTTATAGTCTCTGATTATACCCACGGTCGACAAGTACGGTTCGTGGTTGGACCTACGGATCGTAGGTGAGGGTCAGTAGTTAGTTAGAGGGAAAGTGATGGTAGGTCAACTTCAAATGGCCATATCCCTTAGCACAAAAGGAATTAGGTGGCTCATGACCTACCAAATGATAGCTAATTGAATCTTCTTTCCAACGCCACCGAGTTTGCTAAAATCCCATCTCCAAGTAAAATGTTATGCTCGTTTTAGTGAAGCCCTGTCGGGCATACTTTACTGAGGACCCTTCTACGGTTGGTAGGTCGAACTACGGCCGGTAGGTCCCTCTGTGAGTGGCCTTCGCCAGCTTTTAAGTTAGGGTCATTTAGGTCTTTTTCCTATGCGTTGGGCACTTAAACTTCGTCATTTTATGCCTAAACTACATCGTTTTACCCAGTCTAATCCTAAAACCTAGTCAGACTTACCCAGAACCCTCATTCACCTAAAATCATCCAAACTTGGAGCAAAAAGAAGAGGAAAAGTCGACCAAAACTTCCAAGAACAAGAAGCAGTGTTGTTCAAAGTTTTAGTCCTGAAATCGAAGGATTTCTCCATAGATTTCATCACCAGGTATGTGGAATTTCACTAGTGGGTTCCTTTCATCCACTAGGTCCCTAGAATTCAGTCAAAGTCTTGATTCCCTTTATCTTTTTTAGACCTAGGGTTTTTAGAACTACAGAAAATTGTTGCGATTTAGCTGTTAAAGTGTCCTTAATATGATTATCATGTTTTCGTAACATTGTTGCTTAGTTCCTTGCATGAAACTCAGAACATAGTTGTGTAGATTATTTTAGTTCATGAATTACACTTGCTAGGTCAGTTTAAACAGATATGCATGCTCCAGTTAAGACTCAGGTCATTGTTTAAATGTTGCATTCTCAGATTTGCATGTTAGAACATTGAGCTATCCAGTATTTTAGTTTTGTTGTGTGATACACATTCCAGTTGGGAGTAGGTTTAAATCGAGTTGGACTAGGGTTCAGCGTATCCTCATAGTCCCAGAACTACGTACCCCCATAACTTTATCAGTCCCCTCTATTGGGCATCAGCTTTAGTTATCACGCCATTCATGCCTTTATACCCCTGGCAAGATATATTAGGTCCTCTAGATGGGGTGTATACATTGCACTCCACATTTAGCTCACGCGGTTTTATGTCGGTTAATAGTAGCTCCCACAGTCAAACATCAGTGCATTTGACCAGGTCTTCAGTTATATTTCAACAATCAGTCTCAGTATGTCATGTTTTGGATTAGTACTTGGTCATTTCATTTAGCTTAGCCTTCAGTATATTTCAGTATTTACTTTTAGTTCAGATTATGTTATTGCTCAGTATGCTTTGTTCAGTTATGTATTCTATTCAACTATACTCTATATCCTACATGCTCAATACATTCCAACTACTGACGCATACTCTACGCTACATCATATCATGATGTAGGTTCAGGTACTCAGCATCCAGATCATGCATATCAGTTCACGATCCGTATTCAGTAGCTTCAGTGGTGAGTCCTCATACTTCGAGGAAAATAGACATGTTTTTTTTCAGATTCAGTCTTTCAGTTAAGTTTTTTGTTTTGCTAGGGTTAGTTGGGGGCATCTTCCAACAACTCTAGTTAGTTAGAGGCTTTTCCAGACATATTATTAGATTCAGCTTTAGCTTTTGAGTGATTGTTCAGTATCACTAAACTCATAGTACTTTATATATATTCATATCAGTTTTTGGTATTCCCCAATTTAAGATATCTATTGTTTTCAGCTTTCGCATAGTATCTTTTATTCAGTTGTTTAGTATGCTTATGATATGCCATCTTTAGGGTTAGCTTGGGGTCACTGATGATCTTAGGTCCCATTTTTATGTCAAGGGGGTAACCTCGGGGAGTGACAATGATGCCTACTTGGTAACCCGTGTTTGGTACAAATACTGCACTTCTACATTTTTCTAATGCAGCTCCGAGTTTGACCCACCCTCTCTAGTGAGCTTTTAGATCTCCAGTGGCCGTCTCAGACTTGGATTGTGGTGAGCTCCTGGTGTTCAGAGACTTGATGCTCTCCTCCTTCTGTACTGACTTTCATTTTGTATTTTTGATTAGTCAGCTCTCTATATATATTTATGACCTTTTGTTTGTAGTAGCTCCCGTATTGGCATCTTGTGTTAGTTTGTCCTGGGGTCACTTTTGGGCCTATTTTGTACATTTTGTATCGTATTACAAATAT
>JAJOOR010017316.1:0-37363 GCA_036250505.1 Solanum acaule
TCAAGTACTGACGCATACATGCGCTACATCTTCTCGTGATGTAGGTTCAGGTTCTCAACATCCAGATCACGCTTAGATCGATTCCCGATCTTCAGTTCAGCAGCATCAGTGGTGAGTCCTCATTCTTCGAGGACTAGTGACATGTTTATCTTTATCTCTTTCAGTCTTTTAGTTTCAGTTTTGCTAGATCTAGTTGGGGCATGTCCCAACATTTCTAGTCAGTTTAGAGGCTTATTTCAGACATAGTTAGATTCAGCTTAGTATTTTGAGTTTGATACTTCTTTTGTATTAAACTCTCAGATTTGATATATTCAGTTATAGTATATGGGTATTCCCCATATTTTTAGATTTATTTATGATTTAGCTTCCGCATCAGTTTATTATCTTTAGTATTCTCATGATCATGCCAACAGGGTTAGCTTGGGATCACTTGTGGTCCTAGGTCCTGTGTCTGCGTCTCGGGGGTAGCTCGGGGTGTGACAAGTTTGATGTAATTTCTTTACTTCATGTTACCTATGGTTGCTTTCATAAAAGGTATAATTTCTTTGTTTTTTTGTGATGGGTGGTTAAAACCCTAAAATCTAGAAGTGTACTTATGGGGTTGAGTGTTGATTTAATGTAGTGGGTATTATGTTATGTTGTGATTTGCTATTGTTCATCCCTGAATTTGGGCTAATTAGCATGAGGTTAACTTATGGGTTAAGGTTGCAAACTTAATTCATACTTCTGATCTTTGTTTGAAGCTCAAGAGAGATTGATTGGGATGGACAATTAGTTCAATACTACCAATTTAGGTTTGATGTCTGTAACTTGCTTGAAAATAGAGGTTATAGGTCAGATCTATCTGCTCTATTTTGCATCGAAAGAGAGAATATAGTAAGGTATTGGGTTGTTTAGATTGGCATATAGATGAGACTGAAAATAGATTCTGTGTAAGGATTCATTGAGATCGAAAGAAGATTGAAGATGAACTAGCTAATTCATGAATGTTCATCACTATATAGCAGCACAATTACCCCTATTTGACATTGATTTCGAATCCCCGCACCCCTAGATTGCTTGTTACTTCTTGAACTTTCCATAATTTTAGTTGAATTGTGACCATTGATAACTAAATATTACTGTTAAATTGGTGGAATCATCCACCCACTAGTTTTTAGTATTACAAATGAATGATTTTACAATCCAAGTTTCTTGATAGGATTCTCTACGATATACTATTCTCTGTGGGATTCGACCCAATTCTTAGTTGGGTGTTTTTTTTTACTACAACCGTTGTCTATTTTAATTGCTTTTAATAAGTACATTTGAGTGTTATCAAAAATGGCGCCACTGTTGGGGAATGGTGGTTGAGAATTCTATTTGAAATATTAGTTTGTATATTTGTTTAGTTGTAGTAGATTGTTGTTTTGTGTTGTTGTTGGCTGATTTACATGTCTAACATAATAAGTGATAATGATAGTTACTACGGTCAAAATGACAACATGGGTGATTCGAATGATATGCCTGTGAATATTGTTCAAACCACAAAAGCCATTCGAATACCTCCTTGAATTGGGAGAACTTTGTTTATTGTAACCGGAGAAATGTTGTAATTTCTCCATCTAAGAGGAATATTTGGGGGATTAGCTCATGAATATCCCCATGAACACCTTAGGAATTTCATGGAGGTATGTGGACCGTTTGTGTTCAAGACCAACTCTCAAGAGTTTGTAAAGTTGAGGTTAATCTCATTCACATTGGCGGGCAAGGCCACAAGATGGTTGGCAGAATTGCCAAATTACTCTATCACTTTTTTGGAGGGGTTTACTTGAGCTTTCCTGGAGAGATTATTTCCCCCTCGAAGATGGTGAAACTTAGAACCCAAATTCAAAATTTCAAGCGCATTGGAGGTGAACCTCTGCATGAGACTTGGTTGCGTTTTAAGAAACTACTTTCGTAATGTCCAACACGTGGTGTTCCAGGTGATTTTTTGTTGCAATACTTCTATTGTACCCTTGATTCAATCAATAAAGGTGTGGTTGATCAGCTAGTCCAAGAAGGATTAATGAGACAATCATATGATGTGACTGCTTTGTTGCTAGATGCCATGACCAAAGTTAATCGAGCATGGCATACTAGAGAAGACTAAGTGTCTACTCTACAATTGAGCATGAGCAAATAACAAATCGAGAGGACAATGAACGAGATGAAAACATGACCAAAATGATGACCCAACTTGATTTGTTGTCTAAACATGTCATGGAAGATGGACTTAGATTGGTGAATGCAGTAGGAACTAAAAGTGGGCAGTGCCCGGATGATGCCAAGTTTGAGGCATTATACAATGAAGAAGTTCAATATTTGGGAAACCAAATGGGGGTTCTCACCCAAATTACCAATTACAAGATTGGAACAACGATCGAGATAATGGTTTGAAAGATTGGGGAGGTGGAAATTAGAGAGATAGAAAGGCTAACAAATATAGATATGTTGCTCAATGTGATCGTCAATGGCCAAAGGACCTATTGGGCTTTAAGGAAACCAAACGAAGAAATGCTCACAAGGATCTTCAACAAGGTTAAAGGGTCTGACAAAGCCTTAAAGGATTTGAAAAATGACTTATCAAATTTATCTCAAACATGGCCTCTCATTCAGTATATATCAAGCACCTGGAGACCCAACTGTGCCAGATCTCCACTCATCGTAATCCAAGGCAAAAGGGAACGTTGCCTAGTGACACCATCCAAATCCCAAAAATGAATGTTAAGGAAATGGGAACTATGTTGTGCCACGAGGCAAAATAAGGTGCTTCTTGGGAAGCAACTCAAGTCTTTACTTTTTCTATTACTTTCAATAACGTGCGTTGTGAGTTCATGTTGAAAGAAGTCAAAAAGCGAAAAAGGAACATTAGTTGACGCCAAAACCAGCACGGTGATCCACCGAAGGAGTTTTGCGGACTCATTTTTGTCCGCCTACTAAGTTAGAAATTGTGGAAAATGAATTGTCCATTTCGATGATCTAAGCTCAAAAAGGAAATCCGTTGAAGTAAACTATGTCGACTCAATCAGATCTATGAATGGTGTTTGTTCAAGCAGTTTTGGCAACCTTCAGTTCCATTTGCCGATCTGCCGACCAAGCGATCTGATGAAGTAAACTATGTAGGATTTACCAGGTCCGCCGAATCAGCCTTCAAGTTTGGTGTTTGTTCAGGAAGTTTCGACGAGCTTCAACTCCAATTGGTGATCTGCTAAACACACTCCGCGATGTTAGTCGCGACTACTAAGTGTTCCTAATATAAAAATTCCAAGGGTCTTTTTAAATTCAAAAATAAAACCTTTTGAAATCTTTGAGCCCTTTTATTCCCTTTTTTCTTGCAATACTTTGTTTGAGTGGTTGAGAGCCCTTAGTGTGTGATTTTTGAGTGCGTGGAGTGCATTTGCTTGCTTAAGCAGTCAACTTAACCTTGTTCTCCTGTTATTTTTGAGTTTTTCTTCTAGTTGAGGTTGGTTTTCAATTATCCTTTTGCATTTTGAGCTTTAAATTGTATTTCGTAGATGGGCTATGAGCCATTTTATACATGTGCTTATTTGATTTTGTTGGGTAGTACCATAATGGTAGTATTGAATTGTGCTCATGAATTGGTTTCTTTTGTTTATGCCTAGAAATTGCTTTACTTGATCATGTTGGTTGAATGTTGAAATTGAACCCTTAGAGTTAGTGGGTCTTAGTTAAATTTGATGCGGTGAAGTTTGAGTAAAACAATGTTAACCCAATTGCATGATTTTGCCCAATGACAGACAGAAGATGACTTTCCTAAGGGCAAGCCATCAATTTGAGCAATACTTTGCGATACATGGGGGGAATTCTGAGTACCCATGGGTAGATAATCATGTGGGTGGACTGTAATTATGTGGGGAAACTTGTTATTGTTGCGTACGCTGGGTTTGCCTATAAAAATTAGCCACTGGGCTAAACATTTCCTGTTCGACAGGCTTGTCTTAGCTCGCCAAGGATATTAGGTCAATCATCAAGTAAGCCCCAACGTGCCTTCTTGCGTGTATATGTGACCTTGGGTACTATCCCATTCGGTGAGCTTGTCGCCGAACCCACTTAGTGAATCGCTGAGTGGGAGTGGACATCTCCTTTGATGCTTGTTTCTTTTCATTTTGCACTATCCATTTTGACGGACTTGTCTTAGCCCGCCGAAACCAACTGGCGAATTGAATCCACCCTTTGTGCCTGAACTCTTAGATATTTTCTACTGTCTATTTCTGTGAGCTCACTAGAGCTCACCCAACCTATTAAGCGACCCGCCTTCTCATTAGGCGAGCCTCAGGATATTTTTGAAATGTTCCTTCAACTGAGTTTAATTTCAACTAACTGATTCTATGTTTGACTGTGTGTGCTTTGTAGATTATGGCTAGAACAAAGGTAAGCAGGTAATGACACCAGACACAAAGTCAAACAAGGACTCGTCTCCTCCTCCCCCTCCTTTGAACAAGCACGGGTGTCATCAATAATGATCCATTTGAGTCCCCTCATACAGATATGCCATTCTGCCTTCTCCTAAGAGTGTGAGTAAGAAACTCCAAAAACAGATTGCCAAGAAACATATAAATATTCGTTCCAAGCTTCTATCACCTCCATAAGATCCAACATCGGCTTCTTGCGTTCTCCTGATAATAACTCTAAGGGCCTTTAAAAGGTTCAAGGTAGAGGGAGAAAGAACTATTCTTGAAGAGCGAAGGCTCTCAACTGATGGGCTGATGAGGGATTACCTGACCATATGGGAGACAAACAAGTTTCACAAATTTGAGCAGTTCACAAGCTCAGGCAACCTTAATTTCCAAAGTGGGTTAGGAAATTTTACTAAGCCTATGCAAAATCCTTACCAAAAGAGAGAAAGGGCATAGTTTGGAAGACTCTGGATAAAGTGGAAGTGCAGGGTAAAATGGTACAATGCCACACTAGTGAGATAAACATAGTCATCCACACTCTTTCCACTCATGTTGATACATACCATATTTGGATGTGCAAGAGCTTGACTTTCTGAAGGGATGGTTCCCCCATTGATATTTAATATTCCTTTGACACAGATGGTTAATGGTGTGAGAATTAAAAATAAAGACTTGAACATTGTAGCCCGATATTAGTTCGGCTTTATAAGCAGCAAAATCATGTCATCCCAACTACCTGTCCCCCTTTACCTAGGCTTTGATATACCAAATTGGCAATCTTTCCCAGTCTACGGATGTTAAAGCCACAAGGGTTGAGAAAGACATGCTCGGGTTCATTTATAAGGCAATTAAGAAGGCATTAGACCCTTTAAGTAAGAGGGTTACTAGGTGAGGGGTTGATCGAGGCCTATAGTGTGAGGTTGGACAACCTCTCTGCCAGATTAGAGTCCTGAGAGAATGTCGAGGGTAGTTCCGGTGTGCTGGCTACCATGAGAGGTGGGCTTGCTACCTTGCGAGCAGATGTAGACCATTGTGGTCTACTAATATTTCTATATTGTAGGGTGATGTTCCCCTACCTGATGCACCAGCCTTCATGCCACCGACGATGCCCATCAGTTAGCCTACTTAGAGTGTGAAGCAGAGTGGGTAGATGGTAGAGATGCTACTAATGTTGTTGATGCTGAGAGGGCCGATGATGATTTAGGCGAGGAGACGGATGAGGATTAGATAAGAAGTGAGGAGGAGGAGCATGGTATTATGCAGACAGTCATGGAGTTGCAGGATATTGAGGAGGTGATTGTTCAGGCCACCTTGGAGAGATCCCTTCGGGAGATTTCATTTGTTGGTACCACATTGCTACCTCTTGTGATATTCTTGTCGGGCATTGATGCTCTAGATAATTCTACGCCTCCAGAGACTCCAGATGACAGTGATCCAAAGACTTAGCCAATAAGGGCGACCATTTTACTCTTCCTCCCGTACTTATTACTCTTGCATTAAGGACACTTCTTTTTTCTTTTTATTTGGGGTGAAGGACTTTGTGCCAATATTCCCCTTTTGTTTTATATTTTATTATTTTTCATTTGGTTTAGTGTTTTTTTTGTTGACTGTTTTGTTTTCTCTCATCTTTGCAACTACCCCATGAGTTTTAAAAATTGTGAAATGCTTAAGTTTTCATTGATAAATGATTCAAGGATTGATTGTGTTCAATACCAATGTCTTGAATAGTACTCATGAGGAGCATGATGTATGTGGCTGAACTTTTGAGTGATCTCTTTGAATTTTTGTTGACTAACTGCATTATGATGTGAGCCTCTTTTGATCTTTTTGGGTTGTACTAAATGAATGTATTTAGAAGTGTCGTGTGTGGTGAGGCCTTACTTGAAAGTATGTGTGTGGAATCCTAGAATTTGCCTTGTAAGTTTTATTGTCTAAAATTTGGTAATTTCAAGGCGTGATCTTGGGCAAAAATTCTAAGAGGGAACACATATTTTTATAATCCTTTGTGACTACCTTTTGTGGGTGTGCATCCATTTTGTCACCATTTGAGCCTAAACCATTTGTTGACGAATCCAAACTAAAATCTCTTGAGCCAAATTATCACCACCTTCTCACAAAAAATCCTTTTGAAACATTGTTTTGTTTGAATATCCAACTTAGGAGGTGTGGAAACAAAGGAGAAATAAAAGCCAAATGAAGGGCAAAGAAAGATGAAATGAGACTCAACTTTGAAGTTTCTTACAAAAAGAAGGAATCCATCATTATAAAAAACAAAGAATCAATGTGATTGAATTTTTTTGAAAAATAGAAATGAAAAACAAAAGTTGATGGAATAAACAGGGATTCAAAATAAAGTGAGTTAAAAGTCAAAGTTTTAGTTCTCAAATGGAAAAGAATGAAAAGAACTTGAGAAGAGGTGAATATGATTGCAACAATGCTTGGAAAAGGTGAACTCATAGAGCCAAATTGACAATACATTAACCCTCTACCCCATTAAAAGCCTAAAAGCCCCTTGAGATCTTGCATGAACTAGGTTGTGTGATAATTGGAAAATATGGGCAACCTACAGGATAAAGCTTGAATATATTTCTATTTTGAGAGAATAAGAGTTGCATTGATTCCTGATTTCTTTATTGATTTGCTTTGTGAGAGAATGGAATCATTCTTTATGAGAGGGAACTTGAATGCATTTATTCAAACGTGTTCTTCCATTAGAAAAGAAGCTACAGTGAGCTTGACATTATGTTGAAACCGACTAGTCATAATTTGAAGTTTTTTTTATCATGATTGAGTGTAGCATGTTGTTAAGAATAGTTTTGTAATGGCATTTGCATGTTAGCTCTCATTTGATGATTGATTGGCTCATTTGGGTGATATACTTAGCCAATGTGAAGAATACAATCTTATGCTACAGTAGGAGAAGTGTCACTTCATGGTGAAAGAAGGCATGGTTCTTGGTTATCGGATCTCTAGTAAAGGTATTGAGGTTGACCTATAAAGAGTGTTAGAAGGTTTCTACAACATGCTGACTTTTATCACAGATTTATCAAAGATTTTTATATGATAGTGCATCCATTGTGTAAGTTACTCGAAAAGGAGATGAATTTTGTGTTTGATGAATCCTATCTAAATGAGTTTACAGAATTGAAAGAAAAGTTGATTTCTACACCCATCATCACTTCACCATATTGGGACCAACCTTTCGAAGTTATGTGTGATCCTAGTGGGTGGCATTTGGCGTAATTTTAGGATAGTGGTGTGAGAAGATTCTTCATGCCATATATTATTTTAATAAATCCCAGAATGTTTCTAAAAAGAACTACAAAGTGACCGAACAAGAACTAATTGTTGTAGTCTTTGCATTTGAGAAGTTTATATCTTACTTTCTTGGCATCAAAGCCATCATGCACACTGATCATTCTACATTGAGGTGACTTATGTCAAAGAAGGATGTTAGGTCAAGGATGATTCGTTTCGTGCTACTATTGCGAGAGTTTGATTTCAAAGTTTGAGACCAAAGAGTGATAGAAAATCATGTTGCCAACGAGTTGTCATGATTAGAAGAAGAAGAAGCAATGTTGAAGTTAGCTGATAGAGTGGAGATAGATGATACTTTCCCATATGAGAAAGTTTTTGCGGCGTCTCATGATCTGATTCCATGGTTTGCAGATTTTACTAATTATTTGGTGAGTGATGTGGTGCCTTTGGATTTATCTTTCTACCAACGCCGAAAGTTTATGTATGATGTGAAGAACCTTTTCTAGGAAGAACCATATTTGTTTCGTGGTTGTGTAGATTGGATTATTCGTTGTTGTATACCTGAGGTTTAGATGGTCAGTATATTAGAAGCATGTCATTCATCTCCTGTTGGAGTTTATCATAGTGGTATTCAGACAACCTATAAAATATTGAAATACAAGTATAATTTGCCTACTATTCGCCAAGATGCTCATGATTTTTCCAAATTGTTATCAAGGAGGGGTGTATTTTAAGCAAATATTAACTCCCACTCAATAATATTCAGGTAATAGAACTATTCGATGTTTGGGGACTTGAGTTTATGAGCCTTTGTGAGTTCGAATGGGATGAAGTACATACTTGTGGTTGCTGACTATATATTTAAATGGGTGGAGGTCGTAGCCCTTTCTAATAAAGAAGGCAAGAATGTCACAAAATTTCTTTAAAAATCTATTTTCTCTAGATTTGGTATACCACGGGCAATAGTAAGCGATGGAGGTTCCTACTTTTGTAATAAGTTGTTCAAAGTGTTGCTTGATAAATACGTGGTCCGACATAGTGTAGCAATTCTTACCATCCACAGTTGTGGGCGAGTCAAATTTTTGAACAGAGGGATCAAGAATATACTAGAAAAGATTGTGAATGCAAGTAGAACGGATTGGTCCAGAATGCTTGATGACACTTTATGGCCATATTGAACTGCATTCAAGACTCCTATGGGTATGTCGCCCTATAAAATTGTGTTTGGGAAGTCTTTTCAACTACATGTAGAGTTAGAACATAGATCCATGTAGGAACTCAAAAGGTTAAATCTAGATTGGGGCGATGCATGAAATCAGAGACTAAATCAACTTAATGAGCTTGATGACTTTCGCCTAAACGCATTTGAAAGTTCTTCCTTGTACAAAGAGGGAGTGAAGAAGTATCCCAACCAAAAAATTGAAAAGGGAGAGTTTGCGTCCATAGATTTGGTCCTTCGATTCAACTTAAGGTTATCTTTATTTCCTGAAACAGTAAAGTCATAATAACTAGGACCGTTTCAAGTGGTTCAAGAATTCCCACATAGTGTGGTCGAATTAGAAAACAATGATGGAACGAGGTTCAAAGTGAATGGGCCAAGGATAAAAGAGTATATGGGCATTGCAAATGAAATCAAGGTGAAGGAAGTACCGGCTCTTGGCGAAGTCTGAGTAACCAAAGATCATGCATCATGCCACGACGTTAAGACAAGTGCTACTTGGGAGGCAATCCAAGATGTTTTATTTCAGTTTCTTCTGTAATATTCTCTTTTTAGCCTTAATCTTTAGTTAGCATAGGCTAAATCAAGATTTGTGTCAGTTTAGAGTCAAGAAAATGATAGGGTAAAACTAATGATTGTTACATGTGTAGGTAACAACATAAAAAATAGGAAAATTTTAAATTGCAGAAGGTTTTACAAATGGGTTTTACGGATCGTAGTTCAATCAATGGCCTATGGACTCTGTTCACAGAACCCTGGGTAAATGATATCATACATGACTTATTCTACGAGTCCCATCTATGAGTCATAGTTCAGTTGATGGATCATAAATTATGCTCGTAAATATCATAGTGCATGACTAGTTGCAGCTCTAGATCTATGATGCACAGTACGAATCGTACATGAAAGCACAGCCTGTAGTCTGTCCTCGTTAATCGTAGATATGTTTCTAAATTTTCTTAAGTATGAACTCACTCCATGAAGCCTTTCCACGACCTGTAGAAATTTTTACATTTGTAGATAAGCTTCTAGAAGATGAAATAAACATGGTCATGGGCCAATATCTCGGTGATGTTGAAGGTATGAATGAACACTTTACCCTAATTGGTTGGGGGTGGGAGGGAGCTTAGTAGTTGCTTAGTCGTTCAAAAGTCAGACTGTCGTAAGCCCGACACTATTCTATTTATTCTCTCAAATGAGGGGCTGGTTTATTTTGCTATAGGGGGCATCTCATGTCATCCCTTACCTATGGTTTAGGAAAGGGATTTACCGGAATGATTGCATCGAGACACATCAACACCACTACTTAGAGGTGGAAAGGGGGGAGGTCGGAGGATGACAGAGCAATCACGCCTTGCTCTCTCCTCACATCTATTGGGAGGGAACCTCCTTTCAAAGTGTGATTCATTGTTTCCAATGCGGTTAATTGCTATTACACTTTTTAGGAAAGTTCCCCTCTGCCTATGCAGTTAGCTCGACTCCAGGTATAGCTCTTAATGGAAATGTAGCCGTAAGCGGGAACTCTTCTTTTTATCTTATTCTTTGGTCAGGCTGGTAATCCCAACAAAATAAACAATCGCAATCGCTACAAGCAACCTATTTTATACCCTTTTTGTCGTACTTCCTCTTCTCCTTCTCTTCTTTCTCTCCCTGCTGAACTTGTTGGAGTGCCATTGCCAAGATCTAGTGTAATTCCTTTTCCCCAGGATCCAGTCCCACTAGTGCTAGTATCAATAGGAAGATCTCACTTCTGTTTACTCAGACACCGCTTTCTTATCAAAGACTCTAGCAGCTTGAACTCATTGACAACGACTCTTACCACTGCAACCTAGGCACTCATGCCTTGGAGTTGATCAGTCAGTCCACCGTTACCACAAACCTCTACTTTGAAGTGAAGCGACTTCATTCAGTCCCGAGTCGATAATTGCCAGAGGATGGAACCCAGTAATGGCACATCAACTTACCGATTCCTTAATAAGCATTCATTCCTGGACTTTACAAGTAATAAGTTATCAAAGACTGAGAAAATCGTATAAGCGCAAAAGAGAAAAATTACCTGGGATAGCAATCCCAAGGGAAGCTTCTCGCTAGTTCTTTTCCCCACTACTAAACATTACATTGCAATGGTCAATAAACAGTCTTAAAGTGGTTCCAAATGACCTTGAGGAGTCCCCGGCGCAACACCTTTCTCGCTCGAAGGATCTATGAAAAGAACGTCCCACTACTAATTCCTATCCCATTAATAAAGTACAGATAAATAATATATTTCAAGTCTGACTTTTAAAGCATACACAATGAAAAAAACCTTTGGCTTTGGACTTTCTGCTTTGATAGATCTTTCCTCTCAAAATAGGTTTTACCTAACTCACTATGTTCTTTGTTTAATACCCATTTTCAGGAGCGGGAATCTTGAATTGAAAACCTTTCTTCTGCCCTCGCCACTTCTTTCACTGACCCTATCCATCTCCATTTTGGAATACCAAAAAAAGATATGAATTAGCGGATCATAGGGCTAAGTCGAGGCATGTATGAACCTTCTTCGTCAAAGACTAGTTAATATACAATCCCACTTTGGAGACTTCCCTTCGGGATAGGTAGGATATGGTGCCACAAATTGTAGTCTACTCGGCATGCGTCAATTCTTTGCTGGAGAAGCCTAGATCACTAGTTTTGGACTATCGAGAAACCCCCTTCTGCCTACATCCTTTGAACTTTCTTTGCTTTTTTGCTTTAAAGACCTCGACTACTTCACACCTTCTATGATAGGAGAAATACTTCTACACGAGTACTAATTTGATTGGCATAAATGAGCCTCTTCTAAGACCTTGAGATTTTACATATCAGCTTCAAAAGATTCAATTGGATCATTCTTAGCACAAAAGAATGAGAAGCAAAGGTAGAGTGTGCTCTGGAACTCCAACACTTGGGTTGAACAAATAGGCTCAATATTTCACTATTCAGGAGTAAGGGAAAGCAAATGCGATCTAAGCAAGATGCCCTGGAATTCCATTTTGTAAGGAAAGAGGACATACTGAATAAGTCTCTAATCAATCGTAGGTGGGTGAGAAAATGGATTTGCCTCTTTCATTTAGTGTTCATTGTCAAATCAGACACTTAACCCCCGCCCCCAACTATGGGGAAAGTCGCACTTTAACTTCCTGCCTTGACCTAGTCCTCACATCGATCATTATGTCCACTGAACTCATCAATAAACCTTGACCTTGACTATCACTACGTACTCCAACGATATCTATTAATGAAAATGCTTTATCTAATGAAGCAGGAAGAATACTAGGAAAGCAATCGAACAGACAAGGCTTTGTAAGAGAAGAGCTAACTGGAGTACGCCTGGAACGACGAACGAGAAGTATGAGAAGAGAGTTTCGAAGGTCAGATTCGGTTTGCTGGTAAAGCTTGTATTCAAGGTCAATAAAGACTACAAACTAGTAGTGCTAACAAGAAGCTAACAAATCGAGGTTGCTAAAGAAGAGCTTGTTCCGATTCTAGATACTAGAATAAGAAGAATGGAAGTACAAGAGGACAAGAAGGAGAAGAGGCGAGTATAGTTTCACTTTCTTGGTAACCTCTTTCCCAGTCAGAGATAGGAAAGAATCCAAAGCTTTCAAGGATGTTAGACTTCGAATGCTGTTAGGATAGAGAAATTGGAAAGCTAGGACGAAATAGCCTACCTAGAATACATAATCAATTACCAGACGGACTGGATGGCCCACTTGTACATAATAGAATCAAAATCAAGGAAAATTCCCCTGATGGGAGTGAACATAAGGATTCCTCGACGAACGAATGCAATATATGGAAGGCTTACAGATGTAGTACTGGACGTATTTACCTACGACATTTCCTACTCCTACTTTTCATACAAAGAGAATGGGCATCCTCAAAAACTTGGAATGATTAAAGAATGCTTACCGCCATCAATTCAGTCTATTCTAAGTGGTCCATTGGGTAAGCAGTGGAGGGAAGAGGTCTATACCCATTGTCGTAGATAAAAGGGTTCCCTTTCTTACTTAATTGATACTGAGAGTCAAGGCATCATAGCTCTTAGGAATCCCATCCCTAACGAGCTAGAAGTGGAATAAGTGCTCTTAGCCTTTTGCTTGAGAGTAGGACTTGTCGTGTCTTTGACTTCCACCCATTGTTTGACTGCTCAACTTGGCTATTGAAGAAGCTTTGCCTTTAGGCACCAGGAGTAGGCAAAAAAAGATGGGCTTTCCACCAACAAAAAAGATTGAAATAGACGGCTAGAAAGGTACGAAATGACTCGACTCTAAAGGAGAGGAAGGAAGCCATTGGATGAGGTTACTTTGTTCCTCAACTTTTTGAATTTCATTCTCCCGGGAATTCGGGTTGCAAGCAAAAATGAAACTTGGTAGCACTCTAATCAGCTGTGATTCCTCTTGTTGAAAAGAAAGATGTATCTCTTTTTTCTTCAAAAGGTGTCATGCATTTCCTTTTTATAGGTATACTTGGGCCTGCACTGACCATGTGAGGACTTTTTACGAAAAATATGTCCGGCCTACAAAAAGAACTAAAGACTATCTGATGAAAAGCTTTCTCATAGTCAAAATATCTGATGAAAGAAAGCAAGCAGAAGTATGACCTTTTTAGGAAAAATATAAATAAAGCAAGATTTCGACCAGGCATGTATCAAAGGAGCAAAAGAGGAGGTAGCAATAGCATTAACAGGAGCAACAGGAAGCGAATGAAGGTGAGCTTGTTCTTGAATCAGCGCACTAGGAATCGAAGATTGAAGATGATTTCCAACAAATGCACATTCATAGGCTGTTAGCAGGATAAGGCGAGAAAGGTTTTGAATGAGTTTAAATAGAATTTATCTAAGCTAATCCCAGTTAATCCTACTATCTTCAGGAGCTAAGCCTGGCCTCTTACAAGTCTCAATTGAGGCAGAAAAAAGATGGATTCTTAACCCGATGGGGGATCTTGCTACATAGCTTCATATCTAATCAAATGATATACTGATGCAGGAAAAATCTTCTAAAGAAAATGTGTTGAGCTTTCTTTCCTTCGCTAACACCCAGAGTTGAATAAGAAAGTTTTGTCTCCAGTTTAGGGGAAGGACAAAGGAAAGATTCAGTGAAGGACAAGGTGGAATGAGATCCTACGGTTTATCTCATTTACTTAAGGCTCCCAACAATTGAGTTATGTAGCTTAGGTAAGCATCCGCGAGAGGTCTATGGGGTATCTATCTAGAACAACCCTCAAAACGATCCAAAACAAGAATGATTACGTTCAAGCAGAGATCTCACCAACGGTAGAGGCGTGGAAGACCTATACTATTGATTTCCCGATACTGAGACTCTACTCTAGACAACCATAGTCTCTAGATAGCATTATCTAAGGTTCTGATTCTGATAGAGTAACCTTGCCTTCCCCACAGAGGAGATAGACTGGTAAGGAACCTTCTGGAACTACAAGAAGGAATATAGGAACTAGTCTTCAAAGTTATCCAGCATATGGGAAGCCGTGCTCATTGGCCTGTGGCGGGGGTTAATAATTATTCTATATTGCTGGGGTAAATAGCCCTTTTCCCAACCTAAACTTGGTTTATCTTAGGCTTGGTTGAAGCTTACTTGCAAGCACAACATCTGTCTCTTAGTCCTTTTTGGACAACCTTTAATAAGAGAAAGAAAATGTATATTCAATCAATCCCAGAGAGAATCTTTATTCTACACGGAAAAAGCGTACTCAACATAGACAGGCTCTGGGAAAACATCCTATACTTGGGATAAGTGAGCACAAGAGTTCGTAATGAATGCTTTTATTAGTACTTGAAATAAGATTTATTCCTCTTGGCCAATTCACCACTTCTCACTTACTTACTACTTACTCATTAAATACCGGCTTGAACAAGGAAAGCAGTCCCTTACCTTCTCTATTTCCTTCCCTCTGATTGACTGCTTTTTCTTCCTTTTTCAATACTTCAGGAGGAAGATATCATCGGGTTCAACTTCCACTAGTGATGGTTATTCCTTCTTGAAAATAGTATATTCAGTTGAATCTGAATATTCTAATAATAAGATCGAATCAATTCCTATTCAAAAAGAGGATTTCATCGTACATGGCTTTCCTAACCTCACAACTGGCAGTGAGACTTTACTTTTTCAAGCTGGAAATAGGGAACTCCTTTTTGGAACTGCCTTTGATCTTAGGCTCGAAGCTACTACAAAAGTATTTGTCAGGGTTTTCTCAATCGGAGAACCCTAAATCTATGTCATAGATTTCCTTTGTCTGGAATGAGATTATACATAAGTCCTTCCATAAAGGGGCTTTTCCAATTTGTCTAGCTTCGGTGTGTTCTTTGCTTAATTAAAGGGCATCCCCCTTCTACTTTGGTCGTTCAGGTACCCTAAATCTATGTCATAGATTTCCTTTGTCTGGAATGAGATTCTACATAGGTTCTTCCATAAAGGGGCTTTTACAATTTGTCTAGCTTCGGTGTGTTCTTTGCTTAATTAAAGGGTATCCCCTTTCTACTTTGGTCGTTCAGGTGGTCAGGGGAACTATCAAGTGTAAAAGCTTTAAGTGATAGGAGGGAAGTGATAGATTAGTTCATGCTCAAATACAGGCGGAGTTAGAAAAGGAAAAGGTACAACATAAGAAAGTAAGCGGGTCACAAGGAAGTTGGATTTCAATCACAGTGAGTCATGCCGCTTTCAAGCCAGTAGTAATCTTGTCCCAGTTTATGTCTCTGCTTTCGAAACTGTCTTTCCTGTCTTTGAATGAATCAGCTCTTAGGACAAAGTCCGAAATCGTAGAAGGAAGACAAGACTCTATCCCTTGCCTAGCTAGTGAAGAAGGTATCTCGGAAGAGAAAAAGAGATTGGGGTTAGACTGAATAGTGTGTTGTAATTCCCATTTCATTGCCTCTATCTCATAGTACGGAGTAGAATATAGGGTTTTAGTTATTTCATGGTTCCCAACGGGATGTAGCTAACCTTTCTAAGATAACCAAGTGAAAAAAACTATTTTCTAACCATAGGACAATCAATAATAAAACAGTGAGACCCAACCTAGAACAAGAACCAAACCTGATATCAAGAGGAGAGGAGAGACCAATTTCATGACAGAGGGACGAGTAAGTGACATATTGGGGAAAAAATAGGTAGGCCTTCTGACCGGTCATTTAGGGGCCTTGTTAGCGACCAATCATTCTTCCCTAAGTTGTTAGTGTCCGATTGAACCGAGCAAGAGATAGAGAAATCCTCGCTCATAGATATGAATTGAAAAAGCAAGCCTAAATTCTTTTTAATTAGGCTCTATAGTTTGGTCCCTATCCCTGGTAAGGTCTGATTGCTATCCGTAAGTCATTTTTTGACCGCGGGAAGGTGAACTTTGCAAAAGTGCTTATTTGGTTGGGAAGAATAGGACTTTTGACTCCAATGAGATTATGTAGTCCCTTTATTCGATCCACTGTCTTGATCCATTTGGCGCCATCCTTCCTTTCAGAGGAGTTCAAAAATATTATGATGGCTCTGTTGCTTTATATGTTTATTTTTTCTTTTTTTTTGTCTATGATTCAGCAATCCCAAAGTTTCTTTTTAATCCTATCAAATAAGGAAAAAATATTTTTTTCGTACTCTTTCATAACATAACTATTGTTAAGAATTCTCCGACATGAAAACAAAAAAGTTTGTGACGCTGAGTTGAACTCCCGATAGATAAGAGAAAATCGGAAATACCCCTTATCTCACACTACTCTCTCGATACAGAATCTAATGTTTTGAAGAAAAAAAAACAATACAAAAATTTCTCATATCGAATTCGAAGTGCCATGCTATTATTACTTATTATTCATATGGAACCATAGCATCATCTTCTTTTTTCTCTCAAATAAAAACCTCATTGGCGCCAAGCGTGAGGGAATGCTATGTGTTTGGTAAGTTGTCCTCCGACCAGGAAAAAAGATCTCATTGAAGCAGCTAATCCTATGCATATTGTATGGATATTTGGTCGCACAAATTGCATAGTATCATAAATGGCGATCCCAGGTATTACCCAGTCCTCAGGAGAGCTTACAAACAAATACAACTCTTTGTTCTCATCCTCCATATTGAGATACATCATAAGACCAATAAGTTGACTCAAAAGGTCGATACTAATCCCTTGGCCTAAAAAAAGTAATCTTTCTCAATAAAGTCGGTTGATTAGGGTAAAATTGTATCCCTTAGGAACTGTACATGCGCCTTTTGATGCATACGGTTCAAAAAAAATTGTGAATCAATGTATAGATTCCATACCTCTTTCTTTTTTTCTTCAAAGGTTCTTTCTTACTTCTAACGCAAGGGCTTTTCTTCGATTTTTCAATAAAGATGAGTTTTTACTCCTTTTTTATATTTTCGATTTTCCATTATAAAATTTGAAGTTATAAGAAAGGGTCATTAAACTTATCGAATTAACTTCTCATTGATGTATTCTTTCATCGATAGTTAATCCAAACCGCGATGGTATTTTCTTGTCCCTGAATGGGTCTGTTTCATCTTTTTAGGTTTATGCTCTACTCTGGGTAAAGATCCGCCCGATTTGGATTTGTACATATAGGAAAAATGCTCACATTACCATTTCTTTTTGTATTTTTTTTTTCAATTCTTTTTATACAAGTATTTATTAGAGTTGAGATAACTTTGCTTGACAATTAGGATCTCTTTACAAAGAACAAATATGAATAACATTCATAGATATCTTATCAATTCAATTGGTTTTTTTCTAAATGGAGCCTGGATACTTCATTTATTTAGTCCAACCAAGCCAACCATAACTTATTCTAATTGATAATAGTAATATGAATCCCCTCAAAAATGGATCTAATTGCACTTCAAGCTCCAAATATTTAATGATTCAATTTATCTTTCTTGGGCGAAATGGGGGATATCTCGATCAGGGGAGAGAACAGGGAAATACCATATGACCCAATATATCTGACAAGTCGCACTATACGTCAACCTAAGATGAAATTGGATCTCCAGGATTTTGGAATAGAACTTTTGGAACACCAATAGGCATTAAATGAAGGAACTAATTAAATACTATATTTCACTTTGAGGTGGAAACGTAACAATTTTTTAATTGTCTTTATAATATTCATATTGGTTTTTTTCATATTTATTTTATCCATAGATTCTCAAAATTCATAAAGAAAGACATAATGAATAAACTCAAATTATTACGAATAGGTCTTTCTAATGATAAATAAGTATGGACTCCTTCGCTCATAGAAAATGGGATCAACTCCCCCATTTTGTATTGGTACTTATCGAGTATAGAAATGTGCTTCTCTTTATTCCTACGAACAAAATTGTTCCATTATTACCAACAGAATAAAAACCCTTGTTCGGAAATAATTGACTCAACAAGAGTGGTCTATAGAATAGTCATATTATAGTCTTTTCTAATGCAATAAAGTTATGTAGTGTTCATTTATCTTTGATATAAGGGGTATTTCCATGGGTTTGCCTTGGTATCGTGTTCAATATTGTTGTATTGAATGATCTCATTTGGTTGCTTTCTGTTCATATAATGCATATAGCTCAGGTTGCTGGTTGGGCCGGTTCGATGGCTCTGTATGAATTAGCGGTTTTTGATCCTTCTGATCCTGTTCTTGATCTAATGTGGAGACAGGGTATGTTCGTTATACCCTTCATGACTCTTTAGGAAAAAACAATTCATGGGGCGGTTGGAGTATCACCGGGGGGGACTGTAATGAATCCAGGTATTTGGAGTTATGAAGGTGTATCGGGAGCACATATTGTGTTTTTTGGCTTATGCTTTATGGAAGCTATATGGCATTGGGTGTATTGGGATCTAGAAATATTTTGTGATGAACGTACAGGAAAACCCTCTTTGGATTTGCCAAAGATCTTTGGAATTCACTTATTTCTCTCAAGGTGGCTTGCTTTGGTTTCGGTGCATTTCATGTAACAGACTTGTATGGTCCCGGAATATGGGTGTCCAGTCCTTATGGACTAATAGGAAAAGTACAACCTGTAAATCCAACATGGGGTGTGTAGCCAACAGCATTTCGGACTCAACAGAATCGATAAAACAACCAACGGAGGTCATCTCATCAAAATGTTGAACAAAGTCAACACTTTCAAAGAACTAACAACAAAACCCTAAGAGATACAAAGTCATCCCAAAAGCCTTGAGGACTGATCCAAAGTTCGTTCTAGACAAAACTCGACGTTCTAGAGCTAACGCTGCTACCAAAATTTGATTATGAGTGCATTTACCAAGAAAGTTGACTGAAGTCAACCTTTATAGAAAACTTAAAGGCTAAAACACCTAATCGCACCAACTCCAAATGAAAGCCTCAAAACCTGAACCGATCACACACTAGAAAAAAATGACCTTCTCAAAGCTGATGAAACTAACAAAATTACGATCCGACATAAAAAATCTTCAGATGTTGACTAAAGTCAACTCTTAAATCATAAGGCCTTTAAATTAAAAAAAACTCACACAAAAATCAACCGACTATTCAGAGAAGTATTCCACCCCTCCCAACCCCATGCAAAAGCTATGAAGAAGCTACAGGAAGGGGCAAAATAGTAAAAACATGCAAAAACATATAAATGACCTTGAGGGTCATTACAAGATACATGTCCTCGGGATCATCAACAAACTCTCCATTGAGATCACTTCTTCATCATTCTTTGGTGGGACCTCTTTGCTTTCATAGGAAAATAGTTTTTATGATTATCAATAGTAGTAGTAGTAGTCCATTAATACTTTTGAGGTAGCTGTGGGTCTTATCCCGGGACCTACCTTCAGTTTAGTAGAGGCTTCATGGACAAAGTTAGAGAATCAGCTCAGTATTTCCTATTAGATGTTTCAAACATTTTCATTATCTATAATCAGTATTTTCAAACAATGCATGAGATTTTAGCTAAGTGTCTTTGAATGCTCATCATTAAAGGTTTCGTGTGTATCTGTTTAGTCTCCTTCTAAGTAAGCAGCCAAGCCAAGGGTTCACTTGGGACCAACATTTGTTTCTGAGTTGCGACCACGCCTAGGATATAGACTCGGGGTGTGACAAATTTTGTATTAGAGCCATGTTCAAGTCTCCTAGGATATCTATTAAGTCGTGTCTAGTAGATTTTTTCTTATCGGTGTGAACCACACCATATCTAGAATAGAGAGGCTACCATACATTAAGGAATACTACCCTTCTTTTATACTCTAATCCCTACAATAGAGTATAACTATATAAAGTTCCTTTTAACTCATGCATTCGCTTATTGCAAATCATGCCTCCAAAGTGAACCACTAGTGCAACATTCCGGAAACTAGTAAGCTAAACTAGAGCTTAACATGAGGATTAGAGTGGTAAACGTACCTCCCCGTACCTATAAATATAAGGTTTCATGTTAGAACATCAAGGTACGACCCCCAAGAACCAACCATGGGTCCTTGAGGGAAAACCTTAGCAGGTTGCAGGGCAGTGACCCACGGAGGTGACCCACGCCTCGTGGGTCATCCCACACCTCGTGAGTCCTTTCAAAACATAATTTCAAAGATAGAAATTCCCCAAAAGCTAGGGTTTGACTCCAAGTCGTGGATTTCTTTCAAAAGCAATTATAATGCTTTAATTACTTTATATTATGATTGAATTGATGATTTATTATATTTTTATGATAAAATCTCCCAAGAATCCATAAGATCCCCATATTCCCAATTTATGACCTTGTGATGTGGGTGAATTGTAGAAAGTAGAGTATTATGAGATTATGCTTATAGTAATAGAACTAATTGAATCATGTTATTATCCATGTCTAATGTAGTAATTCTAAATGTGTTGATAGAATATGATATATGGTCCTCGAAGGGCAAAGTATGATGATTATGCATGATTATGAGATTTATGTATATGCTTTATAAACACTTTGATACTAAAGTGATTATGATTATGATCTAGTTGTTGTGTTGCTGAAAGGTTGTCCTCATGTACACACCTATGTATGAATATGATATGATGTGAAAGGTTCTCTCACAATATGATGATTTTAAGGTTGAAAGGCTATTCTCACTTATTGAATCTATGAGCTAGAGTATGAATTATGTTGGATTGAGTGACAAGAAATTCTTCCATGAATATGAACTTTAGTCAAGACTTAATATGTAATCTATGGGAATTAATGCTTAGCACAAAGTGGATATGAATATGAGATGGAAACTTATACGATAATTGAGTCTGGCATCCTAATGAAAGCTTTTACACTAGTTGAGTCCGGCTTTCGAAATGGGTTCCTTTTACCTTAGTTGAGTCCGAGTTCCCAAAGTATGTAACTCATGAGATGGAAACCTTCTACCTTAGTTGAGTCCGGGTTTCTAGTAGCAATCTACTTATCCCATAAACTGTGTTCCCTCATAGGTAATTAGCTAGTGGATCTACCTAAGCTAAGAGTATGGTTCTACGTTAGGCAAGTAGGACAGCCCCTTTTTGGTGTGGGATAGACACCGGATTCCATGTTAAGCTCACATGGTCTATGTCGGTTAAGGCTTATTCCCCATTATGATAGTATGAACAAAAAGATGATTTATGAATTATAGTTACTCAAGAAGCTTTACTTAGTATGGGTGGGATTATGGGATCTTATTCATGCATTGCACAAGTATGCTTTGAGGGTAAGTATGATATGTTCCTCTTATGATATGATGATATATGAGTTGATTATGCTTCTGACTTGTGCTTTTCCATTATCTTCAATATGGTGCTTTAACTTAGCAAATGGCATGCATTCTACTAAAATGTCCCCTTTAGCATGTTTTCATGATTTTATGCATGGCTATTATACGTAGTGCATTTTTGTACTAACCCATATTTTCCTACATTTTCCCCAAGTGTAGGGTCCGGTTCTCAACGTGGTCCCCATTGCGGTTAGAGCTTGGATTTACTCATTTCTCCTTGCTTGTTGGTGATTCCTCAGGATTCGAGGACAGATATCTTCATTTAGTAGTTTCATTCTTGTATTAGACTTTTGGATTATGTTGTATGGGTTGTGACCCTCTTTGATTCAAGAATTGTAATAGATGGCTAATTGAGACTAGTCTAGACTTCCGCTTTCCTTTATGAAAATTTTGGACTTGAAATGCGTTTACTCTTTATTTTTCTATGCTTATGCTATGATATGCTAATTTTCTTACATGGTGCCTTTCGGGGTTCTATGTGCCTTTTTACGTCTAGGGGGTATCCTTGGGTCGTGAAAACTAGCCATCAAAATACTGCAAGTACTGAGGTTCCCACTAGAACAACTACAACCAATCTTCCTCTACCAACTAGAATGCTGGAAAAAAATAGGTTACGCCATGTGGATCAAGACACAAGTGTTGAAACTCAAAGAGTTCCTGCTAGCACTACAAGGATCCCCCAGAAACCTACTCCACACCCAACCCCCACTTGATAAGCAGAGTTTAGAGGAGCTATTCGGATGCGCACTCACTTGGTGGATACTCATTCAGGTTGTCCGGGAACCACAGTCACTAACTTTAATTTCGAAGATTCGTCCAGCTGCAATAAGGATCTGGGATTTCCTTAGGATGAACCCACAAGTATTCAGAGTATCCAAGGCAGAAGAGTATCCTCAGAACTTTGTTGATGAGATGTGGAAGATTCTTAAAGCAATGCATGCTACCGAGACTAGAGGAGTTGATCTTGCTACTTATAAACTCAAGGATTTAGCGAACATTGAGTACGAGTAGTGGGAGGAGAGCCATGGTGAAGATGCTGATGCGATTTTTTGGGATGAGGTTTTAGATGCCTTCCTAGATTATTTCTTTCAACCAAGAGTTAAGATAGGCTTAGGCAGAAGAGTTTGTGAATTTGAAAAAAAGAGGAAATGAGTGTGGAGGAGTATGGTCTCAAATTTGTGCAAATTCCCCATTATGATCCAGCAATGATTCCGTACATGTGATCTAAGATAAGGAAGTTTGTCTCTGGGTTAAGAAAGCATGTTAAGGAGTGCAAGGTTGCCTTGTTGATCAATGCCATGTACATCTCCAAGATTAAGGTGTATGCCCAACATGTTGAGGAAGACAAGTAGAGGTATGGGGAAGAGTACCAGAACAATAGGGTGAAGTCAGCAGGTCACGAGCCCAATCAGCAAAGGTATAGAAATAGCAATAAGTCCTTCTTACAGAAAAGGTCATTTGGACCTGCCTCATCGTCGGTTAGTGCACTTGCTTATTTCAGAGTAGTCAGAACTTTAAAGCTTAAGTTTCATAGTCTCAAAGTAGTGTGGCACAAGGATCTACTCGGAACCCACTTTGTGGTTAGTGTGGTAGGCCTCATTGGGAGAGTTTCAGGATGACACAAGTGGTTGTTCTAAGTTTGGGCATATGGGTCACTTTTGAAAGATTGTTAGAGGTGGTAGAAAAGTAATCAGGGGAAAACGGTTCAGTCTTCTTCAATGGCTCCATCAGGAAAGGTTGCCTGAAGGGGATAATACATCAGGAACATGCACAGGTTCAAACCATGTGTATGCTATGTCAAGTCTCCAGGATCAGGACAATTCTCATGACATCATCACTGGTATGCTTAAGGTCTTTTCCCTTAATCTTTATGCCTTACTTGATCCAGGACTATCTGTATGCTATGTCTAGTCTCCATGATCAGGACAATTTGCAATACATAATCATTTGTATGCTTAAAGTCTTTTCCCTTGATGTTTATGCCTTACTTGATCCAGGTGCTAATTTGTCTTTTGAGACTCCATATGTAGCCATGAAGTTTGGGACTTGTCTCTAATGACTTCTAGAGCATGTCAATGTTTATACGCATGTTGGTGAGTCTATTCTAGCAAAGAGAGCCTATAGAAATTACACCATCTTTGTCCATCATGAAGACATTAAATTGACTTAGTCGAGTTAGATATGGTGGATTTTGACGTTATTCTAGGATGTATTGGCTATATATTTGTTATGCCTTAGTCAGTTGTAGAACTTGAGTAGTCAAGTTTTAATTTCTTCATAAGCCAATTTTAGTATAGAAAGGTAGTCCGATAGTGCCTAAGGGTCGTTTCATTTCATACCTTAAGGATAAAATGTTCTTCTCCAACGGGTGCTTGTATCACATAGTCAGAGTTAGACTCTAGTATTGAGACACCACCCCTCAAATCAGTTCCAGTTGTGAATGAGTTCCCAGAAATCTTTCCCTATGATCTTCTCAGAGTCCCTCCCGACAGGTTGATAGACTTTGGAATTGACATCCTCCCCGATACTCAACCCACCTTTATTCTGCCATATAGAATGACATTAATCAAGTTGAAAGATTTAAAAGAGAAATTGAAGATCTTTTAGATAAGGGTTTCATTAGACTGAATGTCTCACCTTGGGGAGTTTTAGTCTTTTTCGTTTAAAATAAATATGGTTTCCTTAGGATGTGTATCAACTATTTCCAGTTGAACAAGGTCACCATAAATAATAAGCCCTCCCCTAAAATCGATTATATATTAAATCAACCTATGGGTAACACTTTTTCTCCAAGATATACCTTAGATCCGACTATCATTAGTTAAAAGTGAGAGATAGTGACATCCCAAAGACGGCCTTCAGGACCCATTATCGTCATTATAAGTTCCTTGTCATGTCATTTGTTTTGAGTAGCGCTCCTACAACATTAATGGATCTCATGAATAGAGTATTTAAGAAGTATCTAGATATGTTTGCTATCGTATTCATCGATGACATTTTGATCTACTCTAATAATGAGGAAGTTCATGTCAGTCATCTCAAAATACTCCTTCACACTCTCAATGACCATGAGTTATTTGCCAAGTTTTCAAAGTGTGAGTTTTGGCTAGAATGTGTGGCGTTCTTAGGCCACACTGGTAAAGGTATCCAAGTTGATTTGCAGAAAATAGATGTAGTGAAGAATAGGCCCAGACCGACATAGCTCCAACTGACATGATGAGTTTTTTGGATTTAGTTGGTTGCTACAGAAGGTTTGTAGAAAGGTTTTCATCCATTTCATCCCCATTGACTAAGTTGACCTAGAAGAAGGCTAAGTTTCAATTGTCTGTGGTTTATGAGAAAAGCTTTCAAGAATTGAAAACTCGATTGACTACTACTCTAGTATTGACTATACGAGAAGGAACAAAAGGTTTTGTTTTATACTGCGATGCGTCCAGAGTTGGACTTGGTTGTGTGGTGATGCAAAATGGTAAGGTTATAGCCTACGCCTCTAGACATCTTAAAATCCATGAGAGGAAGTACCCGACTCATGATCTTGAGTTGGTGGTAGTGGTATTTTCTCTAGAGATATGGCTTCATTATATCTATGGTGTGTATGTGGACCTTAGATAGAGAAGACAGATTGAACTACTTATGGACTATGATATAGTATCCTCTATCACCCAGGTAAATCTAATTTTGTTGTTGATGCTCTTAGAGGATTATCCATGGGGAGTACCACTCATTGAAGAAGGAAAGAAAGAGTTGGTTAAGGAAGTGCATAGACTTGCACGGTTGAGAGTTCACCTTGTATACTCAGATGAAGGTGGTGCTCTTATGCTAAATGGGGTTGAATCATCCCTAGAGGTAGAATTAACCAAAAACCAAGATAAGGACCTCATTCTACTTTAGTGAAAGAAAAATGTTCATAAGCAAAAGGTGCTGGCTTTTGAACAACGGGAGATGGTGTTTTGAGGTACTAAGGAAGGTTATGTGTTATAAATATTGACAGTCTCTAAGATAGAATCATCGCAGAAGCCCACAATTTGAGATATTTGATTCATACAAGATCTATAAAAATGTGTTGTGACTTGAGAGAAGTCTTTTGGTGGATGACATGAAGAGAAATCTTACAGATTGTTACAGATTTTTGCAAAGTGTCTGAATTTCCATCAAGTCAAGATTGAGAACTAGAGACCATGTGGCACATCTAAAAATATAGCTCTTCCAGAGTGAAAATAGGAGATGATTAATATAGACTTCATTACTAGCTTACCATGATCTCACTTACAACACGATTTGATTTGGATGATTATAGATCAGATGACTAAATCAACCCATTTCTTGCTAGTAAAGACAACTGGTTTAGCAGAGGACTATGCCAGATTGTACATCCGTGAGATAGTTCAACTTCATGGAGTTCCATTGTCCATCATTTTACATAGGGGTGCTCATTTCACCACCCAGTTTTGGAAGTCATTTCAAAAAGGTTTTGTTGACACCCAATTTTGGCCCTCCACAATATGTATTGATCATCGAGCTTCTTAAACTCCAAACGATTTGAAATAATTAGTTTTTATAGATTTCAAAATATTTGGCAAGTTACTTTCAATTAATTTTATCATTTTTATAATTTTTAAGTAACATATATGTTTTATATAATTTGTATATAATTAGTATATTTTATAAACAATTCGAAAATCATCACAAAAAAGATTTTAATTTTAGTAAGTATTTTATTAAATTAGTTTAGTTTAAATTATGGCTATAATTTTGAATCATTAGTTTATAATTAAGTTAATTATTTTGTTTCGTTAGGATTAAGAAGCTCCGTAGTTAATCCATACTAATTCGTCTTATTTCAATTTTGGCCGAAATCAACCAATCACCTCAACTTGATCAAAATTGCAATTCATGTGGTTATTTTCTTAAGTCAAATTGACTACATTCTAGGCTTCCTTTTTTAGACCAATTTCAGCCTATTTCTTCCTATATTCCCAGGCCCAATTCAGGTTCCAACAGCCCCTATTCTTAACAAAACTCCCAGCTCCATTCTTTTCTCCAAATTTCAGCCCACAACCTACAAATTCCAGCCAAATCTGACCCAAATCTCCAATGTAAAGCAGTACACACCAACGCGTACAACTCCTGTACGCTTTCTTCATTTTTCTTCCTCGCGTACAGCTACGCGAACCCACCCAAAAATGCTGCAAAAACCCAGAAGAACAACCAGTCCAGAATTGCGACCCAGTCCAGCGAGAATGAGCCCAATAGCCCAATGCGTGTTCTCTCTCCCTCGACATTATCCTCTCATACGAATCGTTTCGAGAATGGTATAGGTGTCTCAAATCCGCTGCCTCGTTCGTCCTTCATCTCCAAATCGATGTCCTCTATTATCAATCCGTTAGAATTTAGTATGAATTACAGCTCCCACCAATTTCAAAATTTGTAGCAGTCCCATATCGTTTTCCCCCTAAAATTTGACCCAGAAGCTACCCTATAAATACCCTTTTTGCTCACTGTTCACTGGACGAAATTTTGGAGACCAAAGAGTACCCTAAAAGTTTTGGGAATTCTTGGGTCCATAGTTTGAAATTTTTTGGTTTTTTGTGGTTGTTCGAGATTAAAGAGGTGGTGGGATTGTCTCCGTCCAACTCATCGTCCAGTTCGCTGCCTGAAAAGAGGTAAATTCTTTCTTAGCTTTGTTTTTGTTTAAATCCCAGCTCTTCTATGTTCTATATTTATATGTTCTTAACTTCGCTTTAGTTTTCATGTGTTAGACTTTAGTTTGACATTTTTGTAGCCATTAATGGTTTCCTTGTTCTTACTGTTAATATTTTGTTAGCTCCTTTGGTGTTCTGTTTGTATTGCTCATCTGAGATTAGTTCTAAAGGTCATTGTTTATCTTGGTTTTAGTTCCTTGCATTTGTTCTCGTAAACAATAAGCATCTGGATTCGTGTTTATACATTTTATTTATAGAAATGCCAAATATATTAGTTCGGGCTCTCTGTTAAGAGTTGTCTTGAAAGTTATATTTTTTCAAGTGTTTCCTTTGGTCTGATGGTTCTGTCTATTGCTCATATTCTTCATAGTTGATATTTGTTCAAGTTCTAATTTGTTAGTAACCTATTTTGGTATATTTTCAAGTCCGTAACAGTAATTGTTGTTTTAAAATGAATTCTAAGTCTATGAATCTTCTTACTTTCACTTCAAAAATGTGCCTTTGTTTCATTTAGATCTAATCTTATTCTTGGTGGTTGTGTCCTAACTTGTTTTTTCTTTCCTTAATGCTCGTTGTCTCTCTTGTTCGTTTGAGTTTCAATTCTCTTTCTATCTGCTTTGATTTTAATGTTGAACATGTTCTTCGGGATTAGCAATTTAAGACTCGGAATGATCTAGTGTTGTTTTGGTAATATTTTGGTCTATCTAGTCTTGTATCTTACAATAATTCGCATCTTATGATCGAAATCGCGAAACATTGTTTTCATTAAATTTGAACCTACCTTGGTTACTTCTTCTTATTCTTTCTTTCTTTGTATGTTAAATCGAAGAGATTCAATGCTCAATACTATCTTATTTTGATTATTTTATCACTTTTAATACGAAGTCAAGCCTTGTAGTAATTTTCCAGAAAAGAAAAAAAAAGGCTATTGTTCATATTTTGAGAACTGAAGTAGTTTATATTGACTCATAGCTATTCCCCTTGTGTGTTGGATAAATCAGCCTGAATATGAGTTTGTTCATCTATTTTCTCTCTTCCTCGTGTATTAGTTTACACCTACCAATGCGTTTCTAAACCTTGATTAAGAGAAAGATTAGCTTTCTATGTGTTCACATCCATGTGTGTGATAGTGTCACTGTTTTATTTTGTTTTATGTCATTTTGTATTAGATTTCGTCCATTGCTAAAAAATGTGGCATGATTTCCTTTCCTCCAAATGTTAAATTTCAGTATCTGTGCTCCTCTTCTTTTTTATTTCTTGCGTTGGTTTAATCACCACGAGCTCTTGAAGCATTTTCCCTAAATATTTTTTGTATGTTGATTAGAACATTAATCTCTTTTCTTTATTTCCTTGCACATGTGACATTCATTTGAGTCCAATGGACTCCCTCTTCTTGCATACTCCTCTCTTTGAGTCAACCTCCATCCAAGCCGATCTAAAGGAAGCTAATATTATTGGGTTAAAGTCCCAAGAAAGTAGCAGCAACAGCAGCCTTGAAAGGCCAAAAACGAAGAGCAAAATTGGGTTAAAACCTCCAAAAGACAGCAGCAGCAGTAGCCTTGAAAAGGCTGAAATTTGATAATTTTTGGACTCTCGAAAGTCTACTAGTGCAGCAGATTTGCAGCAGCCTCGAAGGGCTAGAAATAGCATTTTTTGAACTTTAAAAAAGTTCAAAAACATCCCCAGCAGCAGCAAATAAGAAGCAACAAGTGGACTTAAAGCTGTCCCAATTCTATTCGCACTTTGTCTCCATCATATTGTGATTTTGTGATATTTGTTTTTAACTTCTAACATTTATTTTATCTAACTTAGATGAATTCTTGGAAGTTTTTAAGTAACTCTTCTATTTCGTTAGTTGTTTATTTTAAGTATTTAAATTTTCAAAACTCTTTCAAGTTAGTAATTAGCTTTGAATCCATGTTTATGAGTTTGAATTAACTATTTAGTTCAACTTTTGACTAGGATAGAGTTGTTAAGTAGTCTTAAACTAAATTAGTTCTCTTTTAAAATAACTTAAGACTTTGTATGAATAACTTAAGGATTTTCTATATCCTTTCATAGTTGTTAAATAAGGTCCCTTGATCCATGTTGTTGAGTTAGAACTAATCGTATGGTTCAAAACTTGACTATGGATAAAAGTTTCAAGTTAGGATTATTTTTGAAATTTTAACAAGCATAAAGATTTTTTTTATCTAAGTTTCAAACAAGATTTTTTATAAGTAATTCTTTTGTTTTATAAAACTAGCCAAACTTTTAAATCCGTCGGTCAACCGTGTGTTAGTGGATTCACTAAGATGCCTAAACCCTTCCTTAGAGAATTATTTGAACCCTTACCCGACTCTGGTTTTATTTAAAATATTTCCTTTCAAAAATTCCTTTTAAAATGGTTTTCTTAATTTTTCCTAAAAAATTAAGTTGTGACTTTCAAATTGTAATTTTTCCAAAACTTAACTAAATTTGCCAAAGTTGCGAAAATTGGCTTCGAAACCTTTAGTTTTCGAAATCGAATCGTAACAGGTTTGGGTTCAAAGGTAAATCTTAGCACCATTTTAACCCTCAAATAAATGGTTAGGAAGAGCATACGATCCAGTCTCTAGAGGACATGTTGAGGGCTTGTGTCATTCACTTCAAAGGAAATTGGAATGATGACTTGCCTCTCATAGAGTTTGCATACAATAACAATTATAACTCCAATATTCATATGTGTAACTCCCCGGAAATTAGTAGACTAAACTAGATCCAACAGTTAGGGTTCTAGAGGGTGATGTTGATAATTAGAGTAATAGATGACACTTTACGTGCATGGAATGAGGGGTTTAGTAGTTGAACGTCAAGGTACGTGTTAGACCTCGTAGCTTAGAAGACCATTTAGAGTTTGGTTGAGCATGGGAAGGGCAAGTGCCAAGGCAAAAGGGCAAGCCTAAGCCAAGGGGCCACAAGCACCACCACGGGCCGTGGTGCCCTTGACAGCTCATGAACATGGGCATGGCCCCTAGCAAAGGGCTGCCTAGTGAGGGTTAGTTAAGTAAATTCCAATTCGACTAGTTTTAAGTGGGGATCATTTTATATGAGTTTTATTCACCTATTTAAGGTATTTTAAGTCATTAACCCCTTCATTCACTTCACCAACAAAAGGCGAGGTAATGTCACTTTTCACAAGACCCAAATCAAAACCCCAAATCACTCCTCTCTCAAATATTTCTCTCTCTAGAAAGACCTTCAATGAAGAAGAAGTTAGGGCTTGAAGTTAAAGACAAAATCAAAGGCTCCATTGTTGAAGGCTTGTGCTAGGGCTTTGATTAAGGTATGTTTAGCTTTTATCTATGGGTTCTTCCACCCATAGAGTCCCCTAAAATTCCCCAAGACTTGTGAAGAAGAACCTCAATCTAAGCTAGGGTTACTTCCAATGTGTGGGTTTTAGATGGGTATGATTCCAATTGGTTGGATAATACTTATATATGATTAATTTAGTTTTTATTCATGATATTATGAAGAATTTATGTGAATTCCATGATTAACCCTAGAAATCAAAGTAGGTGGGTTTATGTCTTTTGATGAGAAATTGATGATTCTTGATAGATCTTCTAGGATTGTCACCATGTATAAAACTTATTCAAGAATGGGAATATGAAATCATAATTGAACTAGACTTATGCATGTATGATAGACTATGAATTGTAATGATAGAATTTGGGACTTTATGATGAATTATGAATAGAATTGCCTCTGATTAAGGCTTGTGACTAATATGTCTTGTGATCTAGTCTAGTATAATGATTGTGGAGTAAAGCTTGAATGTCAGGCTTGAAGTCATAATGTTGATCACTAGGGCTTAAAGAGTAAGTCTAATATGATTAGTAGATTGCAAATGAATGGTATACTAGGGATTAGAGTTATGCTGGAAAGCTTTTACCCACATGACCTATCTTGTACTAAATGAATACATGTATGTCGAATATGAAAGTTCTCACATAGAATGATTCTAGAATGAAAGGTTAATCACCTAAAATGAATCCAAGCATGTTAGAATAGGATGGCTTGAAGTTGTGATGTATGGTCCCTTCATGTATAGCTTGTTTATGTAGCATGATTTAGAAGGTCTCATGGTAGCTTGGGATTGAGGAACCATACTCTCCTAATATTAGCTTGAGTTAGCATTTTTGGGATGCTATTCATGGTAGCTTGCACTAGAGTAGGCATGGTAGCCTAGGATTGAGGACCTACACTCTCCTAAGGGTAGCTTGAACTAGCATTGCAAGGATGCTTTCATGGTAGCCTTATTTGGTTAGGCCATCGCCATTTCATGGTAGCTTAGTATTGAGGATTCACACTCTCCTAAGGATAGCTTAGGGGTGAGGGTTCATACTCCCCTAAGGGTAGTTTGCATCATATTGAATGTTGCATGGTAGCTAGGTTGGAATACTTGTATTCTTCCTTGGATAGCTTGGATTGCATAGTAGTGTATTTTCCATAGAAGTTAGGTTTAGCCTAGTAGTGTGCTATTCTTTGATAGACTAGAATGATAAATAGTAAGCATTGAGTAAGTTAGTCTAAAGGAGTACTTAGTGTAAGTGGTAGTATGGGATGCCATTCATACATTGCACAAGTATGAGTTGAAGATACTTATGAAGTGTCCTCTTATGTGATATATGCTTAGTTTGAATTGTTGCTATAGTTGCCTTCCATGATATGATTGCCTTGAGATAGTAATTCCTTGTCTTTATGAAGTAGGCCAAGAATGGAATCTTTGAATAGTAAGCATGAATAGAGTGACTTCAAGATATGCTTAGTGTGAGTGGTATTATGGGATGCCACTCATGCATTGCACAAATGTGCCTTGAGGTTACTTAGGAGTATAAGTACTCTTATGACATGGAAACCTAGGTCTTGACTATGAAGGTGAACTATGACCAAGAATGATTAAAATGAGGTACTTAGCTTGGATGGTATTATGGGATGCTATCCTTGCCTTGCACAAGTATGCTTTGTGGTGGCTTGTGAAGTAGTTCTCTTGTAATATGATAGACAAAGGTTGAAGTATGTAAGCATGAAAGGTTAAGTAAATGCCATGAACATGATGTATCTCCTATGCTCATTTATTATGTCTTATGTTGACTTATTGTTATATGATGCTTATGTTGGAGACTATGCTATGACTATGTGAATATCTCTTATGCTTATGTCTTATGTTGACTAACCATTTTGAGATGCTCTTATGATGTGGTGCTAGCTTTCATACTTGGTACATTTTATACTAACACATGTTGCCTACATTCTAATCAAATGTAGGGTTTCAAAGATTGAGTTGCTTTGGAGGCTAGGTTTCTAAGGTGCAAGAAGGGTTGAAGAATTGGTGAATCGTCATAGCTTCGAGAAGAAACCCCTTATGTTTCCCTTATGTCATTTCTTTATGTTTTAGACAATTATGTGGGCTGTGTCCCAAGTCTTTTATTCAAGAGTTTTTAATAGATGGTTTGAGACAGTTGTAGTAAAGACTTCCGCTTGCTTATGAAAATGTTTTTGATTGTATGGTTTAAAGAAGTTTAAAATTTTTCCGTACTTTCTATGATCTTATGTTATGATTATGCTAAGGGCTTGTATGAGATCCCCTTCGGGGTCAAGTACGCCATGTTACGTCTGGGGGTACCCCTGGGTCGTGACAAACTTGGTAATTAGAGCGCAAGGTTTAGAATCGTTCTAGGATTGTCTCAAACCATGTCTAGTAGAGTCTTGTTCATAAATGTGAAGCGTGCCACTTTTATGAATAGGAGGCTATTGGATGCTTAGGAAATCTCACTATTTCATTCTCTTAGTCGTGCCATAGAAGTTTACATCTTGTAGGTCCTTCTTGTAATTTTTTCCCTATGGTTCTTCAGGTTATGGCAAATACTAGGGCTAATGCTAGGAGGGATGAGGAAGAAAATGGATAACAAGAGGTTCCTCTTCAAGTCCCAAAGCTCCTCCTCAAGTTCCAAATAACCCTCCAATTAGGAATGCCACCCTAGCTGAGTTTAGGGCTTCTATGCAATTGTTGGCTCAAGCCTTAACGGCGCAAGTCAATAGAGAGGTGGTGGCTCCGGCAAACCCAATAAGGGGGATGGGTACTTCTAGAATAAGGGAGTTTTTGAGGATGAATCCTCCGAAGTTTAGTGGCTCCAAGGTGGAAGAGGATTTGTATGGGTTCATAGAGGAGGTTTATAAGACACTTTCTATCATAGGGGTGACTTCTATAGAGAAAGCGGAACTAGCTGCTTATCAATTGAAAGATGTCACCCAAATTTGGTATGAACAATGGAAGGATAGTAGGCAGGTATGAGCGGGTCCTATAGAGTGGGAAGCATTTAAGTCGGCCTTTCTAGATAGGTTCTTTCCTCGGGAGTTGAAGGAGGCTAAGATGGAAGATTTCATCAATCTTAAGCAAGGTAAAATGAGTGTTAAAGAGTATGCCTTGAAATTCACTCTTTAGTCTAAGTATGCTCCATCCATAGTGTCAAATTCGAGAGATAAGATGAATAGGTTTTTGTCAGGTGTGTCCGACATGGTAGCCAAAGAATGTCGTACGATAATGCTTGTTAATAATATGGATATTTCACGCCTCATGATTCATGCCAAACAAATGGAAGAAGAAAAACTCAAGGAAGAGAGATCTAGGGACAAAAAGAGGTCTAGGGTGGATGGTGATAAATCCTTTCATGATGGGTCCGATGGACATGGTTGTTCTAGGAATCGACAAAAGTTTTCTGGACAAGGCTTTTCTAATGCTCCTAACCATAAGGATGAGAGGGTGTCTACTCCTAGGCCACAAGGGAGAAGTAATGAGTCCCTATGTCCCACTTGTTCTAGGTGTGGTAAGAGGCATGAGGGTAGGTGTTTAGCCGGTAGAGAGGGTTGCTATGGTTGTAATGAGAGTGGCCACATGAAGAAAGATTGTCCAAAGGCAAGAGCTACAATAAGCTAGGGTAAGCAAGTTGCCTCTAGTAGTGGGGATGTAGAGCCTCAAAAGAAGAATAGGTTTTATGTTTTCCAATCTAGAGAAGATCAAGAGTGATCTCCTCATGTCCTTTCCGGTATGTGTTTCATGCTTTAGTAAATTTCCGCATTTCCTTGTCTTTTGTGACTTGTTGTGTTGGACTTGAAGTTATCTTTAGTATGAATTATGTTTAGAAGAGCTTGTGTATCCTTACTCCCAAGGGGGAGATAGTGTGTCTATGTAATAACGTTATTGTGTGATAATGTGTTGCCATGGTTTCCTTATATGCATGTCCATGAAAATGCTTAGGTCTTGTTAGAAATGACTTATATGCATTGTTTTCCTCATGTTGTAGTGCATTGACTAGAGTTGCATATAGACTTCATGAGATGATTATATGAGCATGCTTTAGTTTTTGGAGTTGAAAGATCCCTCCTTGAAATGAGTGCTTTTTGAGAGTAAATTGTGCATGGGCTCCATGAGAGTATGTTGAGCAAGTTATGATTAGGAGATGGTAGTTCCTCCTTGAATATGACTAGTTATGAGAATGTCTTGCTTAAATGGGTTGTTGATGAAGTTCCTACTGCTTTTTGTTGCATTGAGTATGTTTAATGAGAGTTGAAGTTTTCCTCCTTGTTTATGTGCCTTAGTTATGTGGCATGCATGATGGGCTGCTAGTCTCGAGTCGTTTCTTTTAGGAAGTGTTTAGAATCTTCATTTGAGGACGAATGTTCCCAAGGGGGAGATATTGTAACGCCTCAGAAAATAGTAGACAAAACTAGAGCCAAAAGCTAGGGTTCTAGAGGGTCATGTTGAGAATTAAAGTCGTAGATGAGACTTTACGTGCTTGGAATGAGGGGTTTAGTAGTTGAACGTCAAGGTACGTGTTAGACTTCGTAACTTAGAAGACCATTTAGAGTTTGGTTGAGCATGGGAAGGGTAAGTGCCAAGGCAAAAGGGCAAGCCTAAGCCAAGGGGCCAAGGCTACCCAACCTTAGCAAGCTACTGCCCAAGAGTTCACGCTAGTGGTCTTGACCACGGTCTGTGAAGGGGTCCGTGAAGACCCCTTAGACTCATGGGAGGCAAGGTCCAAAAGCTTACCTACTGCCTAAGGGACCACGAGCCACTTCATGGTCTGTGGTCATGACCACGGCTCGTTGGAAGGCTCGTGGTCATGCCTTAGGATTTTGAGAGCTTGGCAAGTTGAGGGGAGCCACTGGTCAAGGGACCACAGGCACCACCATGGGCCGTGGTGCCCTTGACAGCTCGTGAACTTGGGTGTGGCCCCTGGCAAGGGGATGCCTACTGAGGGTTAGTTTAGTATATTCCAATTCGACTAGTTTTAAGTGGAGGTCATTTTATATGAGTTTTATTCACCTATTTAAGGTATTTTAAGTCATTAGCCCCCAATTTTAAGTCACTTTCCACAAGACCTAAATCACTCCTCTCTCAAATATTTCTCTCTCTAGAAAGACCTCCATTGAATAAGAAGCTAGGGCTTGAAGTTAAGGTCAAAATAAAAGGCTCCAATGTTGAAGGCTTGTGCTAGGGCTTTGATTAAGGTATGTTTAGCTTTTCATCTATGGGTCTTTCCACCCATAGAGTCCCCTAGAATTCCCCAAGACTTGTGAAGAAGAACACCAATCTAAGCTAGGGTTACTTCCAATTTGTGGGTTTTAGATGGGTATGATTCCAATTGGTTGGATAATACTTATCTATGATTAATTTAGTGTTGATTCATGATATTATAAATAATTTATGTGAATTCAATGATTAACCCTAGAAATCAAAGTAGGTGGGTTTATGTCTTTTGATGTGAAATTGATGATTCTTGATAGATCTTCTAAGATTGTCACCATGTATAGAACTTATTCAAGAATGGGAATAAGAAATCATGAGTTGAACTAGACTTATGCATGTATGATAGACTATGAATTCTAATGATAGAATTTGGGACTTTATGATGAATTATGCATAGAATTGCCTATGATTAAGGCTTGTGACTAATATGTCTTATGATCTAGTCTAGTATAATGATTGTGGAGTAAATCTTTAATGTAGGGCTTGAATTCATAATGTTGATCACTAGGGCTTATAGAATAAGTCTAATATGATGAGTAGTTTGTATATGAATGGTATACTAGGGATTAGAGTTGTGGTGGAAGGCTTTTACCCACATGACCTATCTTGCACTAAATGAATGCATGTATGTAGAATGTGAAAGCTCTTCTCACATAGAATGATTCTAGAATGAAAGGTTAATCACCTAAAATGAATCCAAGCATGTTAAAATAGGATGGCTTGAAGTTGTGATGTATGGTCCCTTCATGTATAGCTTGTTTATGTAGCATGAGTTAGAAGGTCTCATGGTAGCTTGGGATTGAGGAACCATACTCTCCTAATATTAGCTTGAGTTAACATTGCAAGGGGCATTTCATGGTAGCTTGAATTAGCATTTTTGGGATGCTATTCATGGTATCCCGCACTATAGTAGGCGTGGTAGCCTAGGATTGAGGACCTACACTCTCCTAAGGGTAGCTTGAACTAGCATTGCAAGGATGCTTTAATGGTAGCTTGATTTGGTTAAGCCAAGGCCATTTCATGGTAGCTTAGGATTGAGGATTCACACTGTCCTAAGGATACCTTAGGGTTGAGGGTTCATAATCCCCTAAGGGTAGCTTGCATCATATTGAATGTTGCATGATAGCTAGGTTGGAATACTTGTATTCTTTCTTGGATAGCTTGGATTGCATAGTAGTATGTTTTACATGGTAGTTAGGTTTAGCCTAGTAGTGTGCTATTATTTGATAGACTAGAATGATAAATAGTAAGCATTGAGTTAGTTAGCCTAAAGGAGTACTTAGTGTGAGTGGTAGTATGGGATACATGGCACAAGTATGACTTGAAGCAACTTATGAATTGTCCTTTTATATGATGTATGCTTAGTTTGGATTGTTGCTATAGTTGCCTTCCATGATATGATTGCCTTGAGATAGTAATTCCTTGTCTTTATGAAGTAGGCCAAGAATGGAATCTTTGAATAGTAAGC
>JAJOOR010017317.1:0-35102 GCA_036250505.1 Solanum acaule
GAAAACACATGGGTGGCTTTGTATTTGCAACTACAAACCCATTAAATTAAACTACAACCACTAGGTGAAATCACCATTAAAATACATCTAACCTATCAGCAAGCAAGACCCAACAATAATATCAACACATATTTGCTAAATCACACCCCAAGAAAGGGGGCTTTTAGCCACACATCAAGAGATAGAAATTTATACCTTCAATGATGTTGAAATCAAATGGGTATAGAGAAATAAGTCTTGATTTGAGCAAAGAAAGAAGAATCCAAGGGACTCACTTCCAAATCAGAAGAGATGAAACCTTTTTCTTCTTCAAGTTTCCAAAACCCTCTCCAAACTCAGAGCAAAATAAAATTACCAAAAATTATATTAAGAATATGATATTTTCTAATGATACTACAAATTCTGATACTAAGCTATAACTCTCAATGAGTATTTATAGTTTTCAAAAATCTGTGTTGCGGTGGATCATTCGGCGACATTAGTCGGAATCACCGATCAACTTGGCGATTCGCCCTTTGGTGTAGTTCATCACCATTTTGCACCATCCTTCGGCATCGTCATGCTCTGGGTCATTGGGCGACATAGTACTGTTTCGCGAAACTCCTCGGTGATTCGTTGATTGCTCCCTTTTTCCGTTGACTTGATCATTTCCTTCAGGCTGAGCACACTGGAACAAAAGGCGAAGTGAGACCCTTCGGCGATTAGCCAAGTGGACTTGGCGATTCTCAAGCCTTCATTTTCTCATTCTTTTCAGCCTTTTCGTTCCTTTTTGCAAAGTAGTGTCCATGCTTTCTATAACACCCCGACTTTTCAAAACATCTAAAATTACTCGTATCTCCATGGAAAGACAAGGTGGGTGGGTAATAAATTAAGAATGATGTGGTATGTCCTATTTTATGTGTTCAAGTGTTTCATATCAAGTTTTGAACTTAGGTAAGTGGCAAAATAAAAGTTGTCGGAAGTTGTCGTAAGTTCCTTTTTAAAGATTTCTCTGAAATTTAGGTCAAATGTGTCGGAAGTTTTCTCCCAATCTATAAAGATTTATGGGGCCCACGACCTATGAATCGAAGGTCTACTACTCTAGTTTCCAACACATCAAACCGTTTATTCATACGACTTTAGAATAGAGAGATATTTGCATTTTCGTGGGACTGCGCAAGAAGGCACGTGAGGTGGGGCCCTAGGTCGGTGGAACTTTACATATTTCATCTTCTAACTTTTTCTTCATTTTTAGCTAAAAACCAGAAAAATTAGAGAAACCCATTTCTTGGATCAACCAAAGTATAGATTTTCTCGACTTAAATCCTTGACGAAAGTTGTTCTACGCGTTGGGCTCATCATCGTGGTATAATTTGTTTTATCGATTTCGTAGCATATCACACTTTAGTGTTGGGACAGCAAGGGTTTGGATATATTTGAAGGTTTTGAGGCGTATTACGAACTTAAGATCGAGTATCGAGGGGGTTATGAGTAAAAGTCGTTAGTCCACGTGAATTCAGTGATAAAGGTCCTGACAGACAACCCAGTAGACCTCCTCAGCAGCAGGATTGACTTTTATCCGGTTGGCTAGCCCCTTTCCTCCGGAGTTGCACGAGTTGGGAGGTTTATTAGCTTTTGTTGTATATATTTCATGGGTAGGCTGGGGCCTTGTCCCGCCAATCTTTACTACTCTTACAGGCTTGCAGACTAGTGTGTGGGGTTTATAGCTACGTTATGGCCATGCTGGACTAGTTTGTTGGTTTGTTGAAGCTTGTTAGTTGTGTGATGCATTGTCTTAATATATCTACTTTCAGTTTCGGTATAGAGATTATGGTGGCCTCGACGGCCTAATCAGGACTTCTGTGCTAGTTGGCTATTTCTTTATTCACTCTTGGGAGTAGTTATTTCTTTTATTGATCTGTTTACAGGGGCCTTGCCGGCCGATGGCTTAATTTTAAGCTGAGATATACTTGTTTGTTTTCTTGACTGCGTGTGGCTGCCATGCGCTAGTAGCAAATGGTTCAGTAGGGTCGGCTCGAGCCTGAGATTTGGCATTAGGAGCCAGTTGCGCCCTTTGAATCTGGGGCGTGACACTTTCCTTCAATCTTCAAATACCTGAAACTTAAGGGTTTTCATCATATATTGTGATAAAATAAGAATTTGAGGACATAATTTCTATTAAAATATAGCCTTAAATGAGTCCAATTTGTGGACTCATCAACACCCCCAACTTAAACTTTTGCTTGTCCTCAAGCATACTCGAGTTCAGCTGATCACAAAGGGTGTCTCAAATAGTGCTATACAAGACTCAATCATGAATGTACACAACAAGACTCAAATTACTCATGCAAAGAACAATTGTGTACTCAAAGATTCAAGTTGTGACACACCATTACCAAAGATTCTCATACTCGCAATACTTGCTACTTGTGCAAGTTCAAGCTCAACAAAAAGTATCTAAATGCCCTCACATAAAGAATGATTCCATATTCATACATAGAGGTTAATCAATTCAAGATCAGGAATCAGATGCAACGCTCACACTCAAAAAGAGGAATACAATGCATGTTTTCACCCATAGGTTTGCTTTTATTTTCCAATCGACTTTCGATCTGGCTTACTCAAGATCAAAAAGATCTTTTCAAGGCTTGAAATGGGGCTGAGTGTGAAGGTATGGTCATTTAGGCTCAGTGACTTCTTCATCCTCGTGAGGTGTGGTTTTCTCAAAACGTCATTTTCCTTTCCCTTATCACTTTTTATTCTAGTGCTTCTAAGTCATCCTTTTATTCAGTCTCCATGTATTGCTTGGAAACCCAATTCCTTTTTGCACTTTTTGTTCCACAAAATTATTATTATTATTATTATTATTATTTTGAAGGGTTTCCATTTTGTTTTGCAATACCATGGGTTAAGGGAGACGTTTCTTGTACTTCTTGACTTCTCCTTTTCCTTTTCACCACACCCCAAACTTAGGCTTTTGGCCTAAGTTGGTTATGCACTAAACCACAAACCAAGAGGATTCTAGGTAGTGGGTCAAGTAAGGTCTAGGGTTCATCAAGGTTCTTCCAAAGAAAGGTAAGGCTCAAAGGGTGTTCAAAAGAGTTTCACACGCTCACGGGTAGGCCACAAAAGAGGTATATGTCAAATTTGGCTCACACTCTTTAAAGTTGCCTAAGATAATTTCAAGAGTGCACCTTTCTAAATCAATCAGACTAACGGGGAAAATTTTGGGTTTATTCATGCATGGTTCAAAGTAAGCTAATCACACAAGACATCAACACTTAAGTCAAACAAGACTACACACTTTCACCAGTGTGCAACGGTCATTACAAGAGAATTAATTCGATAAATAGCTAATCACAACGGGATACAAAGAGTTCACATATTATTTATGCAACTTCATTTGGTCTCATCATAGCCGCGCATTCATGTTCATTTAATTGATAGCACTATTCAAGTCATCAGTATTGATCGGAACTGAGACTTAAATTTTGCCAAAGAACAGCCACGTTCAACACAAGAGAGGTGGCAAAATTGTGTGAAAGATTCAAAAAATTTAGAAAGGTCAAAATCGTTTCTGTAATTTAAAACAAAAGAGAGCCATGAGCTAAAACATTCACAAAAAGCAGTGCAACAACAATTTTAAACCGAACAACCCAAATATATACAAAACACGAACACAAATAGCACGCAAAAAGGTGAGCCTCACCCCACCACAAATAAAAGCACATTTGTCCTCAAATGCAATTAACATAGAATCCGAAAGGCAAGATAAAGAAAGACAGAGAGGGAGGTAAAGAGGGGATCCTGTCTAAGTAGTCGCTCTATCTGTCTGGGCATCAGTGCTCGGAGTGACTTTCCGAAGGACCAGCTCCACTGGATATAGCAGCAGGACTCTTTGCCAAGGAAGCTTGCACAACAGAGCAAAATAAGTATTGATTTGAGCAAAGAAAGAAGAATCCAAGAGACCCACTTCCAAATTGGAAGAGATGAAACTCTTTTCTTCTTCAAGTTTCCAAAACCCTCTCCAAACTCAGAGAAAAATAAAAGTACTAAAAATTATATTAAGAATCTGATATTGTCTAATGATACTACAAATTTTGATACTAAGCTATAACTCTTAACGAGTATTTGTAGTTTTCAAAAATATGTGCTGCGGCGGATCATTTGGCAACATTAGTCGGAATCGCCGATCAACTTGGTGATTCGCCATTTGGTGTAGTCATCGCCGTCTTGCTCCATCCTTCGGTATCGTCGTGCTCTGGGTCATTGGGCGACATAGTACTGCTTCGCGGAACTTCTCGGCGATGCGCCGACTGCTCCCTTTTTCCGCCGACTTGATCCTTTCCTTCAGGCTCAACACACTGGAACAAAAGGCAAAGTGAGACCCTTCGGCGATTCGCCAAGTGGACTCGGCGATCCTCAGGCCTTCATTTTCCCGTTCTTTTTAGCCTTTTCGTTCCTTTTTGCAAAGTATTGTCCATGCTTTCCTTCAATCTTCAAATACCTGAAACTTAAGAGTTTTTATCAGATATTGAGATAAAATAAGTATTTGAGGACACAATTTCTATTAAAATATAGCCTTAAATGAGTCCATTTTGTGGACTCATCAACGACTGAGGAGAATTTAAGGATGAAACTGCGTCGATTCAAACAAGAGATTCGAGAAATGGGAGAGAGAAAAATATAAGTAGAACTAGCCACCACAGCTGCGCAAGCCAAAAGTGCAGCACTAGACGCGGAGTTGGCGGCTAAGATTGCAAGATATGCTATCATGAACGAAGAGACGGCTGCTATGCGGAAGGAACACGATGTCTTCAACAATGATAAAACCATGAGGCTTTAAAAGCTACATGGAAAGTATTATTTCTTCAACCAAGAGGCCAACGTCAGTGGTCCCGAAGGCACTGGACCTGAAGCTGTTAAAGAAGAACCCGAGGAAGAAATCGTCTATAGGCCTCCTTTCCAGGGACGTTGGAAGGAAGGGAATGAGAAAAGCACCCTCAAGCCATATCTGCAGGAATATAGCATGGGAGCAAAAATCCTCCCATGTGCTCTCATTTACGAGTATCTTCAGACCGAACGCATCCTGAAAGCCCTCAAGGGAACCACTTCAGAGGGTGAGCCGAGGGACGTACATAAGACATCTGCCTACCATCCAGATTGAAATGGGCATACGACAAAAGAATGTCTGGAGTCAAGGCCAAGATCCGCAACCTAATCAGGATTGGGAAAATCCCCCATATGTGGGGTGACAACACTCTCCTTACCTGTGACCAACCAGAGCCCACTGTACCGATCACAGGGCATACTGTGTTCTATTGTCACTTATTTATGCATTTTAAGAGATCGCTGCTGGATTTCTATTGTGAGTTGGTTCGAAATAGGGTCTTGACCCCTATCAAAATGGATGATGAAACGTTTGATCCCGTTGGGATCGAAATCTAGAAACCGTGTCCTTATCACGACGCCATATATCACAGAATTGGAATGTGCCTCGGGTTCCGCTATGATTTGGAGTCCCTAATCAACAAGGGAAGGATCCAAGTTGAGTTTCTTCCCTGATTGGTCGTGCGGCAGCTAGAGCGCTTTGACGAGTCAGAAGAAGAAGCCTTTCTGAAGGCACAATCATTGTTTTATGAGTTTATTGCATTGTTTCTTTTCACTTTCCTTGTAATCAATCAAATGAATGAATGAAAATGAGAATTTCCTCTTGTATTTGAACTATGTAGGGCCTGAATTATCCTTGGGAGATATGTAGGAAGCCTTTCAAGGCCTGGCCCCTATCTTTTTTTTTTAAAAAATCCCTCTTTCATTCTACAAGAAAACATTGAATTCACATCAACAGATACCGAGAGATGCAACAAGAAGACCTTAGCTCAATGCAATTTAACCTTCCTGAGTCACTCACGTCAAAATAAAACGAGCAAATTCCTGCGTGTTCAAAAATCAGTCCCCATTATTCGTGGGTTAACATGTTCTCAAACGAAGCAACTCTTATGTGTTTAAACGCCCTTTATGTGATATTTTGCATTATTTGTCCAGAATTAAAACTAACAGATCTGCCTTTGAGTTTCTTTCTTCTACAGGTAGTTAGAACTGATTTGTGTCGATAAGCTGACTGAACACCCTTATTTTACAAGATCAAAAGCTCCCAAAGATTCCTTCCCCTATCAGAATTATCGGAAGGGCAAGTCAACAATGGGCGATAATGTTGAGGTTACTGGCTTAACAGATGTTGTCGTTGCTCAGCCCGTCGTCGCCGACTAGAATGAGTTAATCATGCAGTTGATGCAACAAATCACCGAGATGAGGGTCGAAATGCAGAGAAGGCAAGATCTGCCTAATTCGGGTTTTGCTTTCAATGCTCTGGCAAATGGAAGGCCTCCACTTCACTTCCCTCCTTCAAATGCAGAACAAGCTCAAAACCCACCCTCCAGTCCTACTCAGAACCCCTCAATTATCGACCTAACCACCCAAAATCCTCATTTCGCCTCCGCCTCTTACCAGACACCATCCCCTCCTTAAAATACCAACCTCCAAGCACCACTTCCTCCCCATAATGCCAACCACCAAACTGGTCCACCCCTTCAAAACCAAAACGTTAACCGCCTACACACTTTCCTCCATCACCAAAATCAGTATACCAGCCCCTAAACTTTCCCTCAAAACTATCAAGCCCCTCAAAATTCCCAGAGTCCCTCTATTGCTCCACCCCTACCTCAAAAACCGATTTTCCAAATCTCGGTCCCCAATGAGCATGATGCCAATGGTTCTTAGCTCGACCACTATGAGGAGCGAGAGAGAGAGTGGAGGTCAAAGGAAGAGGCCGCCAAGCTGGATATGAAGGAAGAGATCCAAAAGGCCAAGAAAGAGTTATAATGTATTCCTGAAGTCATCGGTTTGAGTTATGAGGATTTATGCATTCATCCGAATCTGGACCTCCCGAAAGGGTTTAAGGTGCCAAAATTTGACATTTTCAGAGGAATAGGGAACCCCTTAGCATACCTAAGGGCCTATTGTGAGCAGCTCGTGGGAGTTGGAAGAGATGAAGCTTTATTAATATGACTTTTTAGCCGAAGTCTGAGTGGAGAGGCTCTAGAATGGTTTACATATCATGAAACGAGAAAATGGCCTAACTGGAATGCTCTAGCTAAGGACTTTATCGAATGATTCGCCTACAATGTAGAGATCGTTCCTGATCGTTATTCCTTAGAGAAAATGAAGCCGAAGTCAACTGAGAGTTACAAGGAATTTGCGTATAGATGGAGAAAGGAGGCAGCTAGAGTTCGGCCTCCTATGTCTGAGAAAGAAATTGTTGAAGTATTTGTGAGGGTTCAAGAGCCCGAGCATTATGATAGAATCATGTTGCTCGTTGGAGCAAAGTTTGCTGAGATAGTCAAAGTAGGTGAGACTATCGAAGACGGATTAAGAGCCGGGAAGATTAACCGTGTTGCTGCCTCGCCAGGATCCTTGGGTTTGCTGAAGAAGAAAAGAGAGGATGTGTCTTCTATCTCTTATGAGGGGAAGAAGACCCCAAGGAAATCCTGAGCATACCAAGGTCGTTCTCGACCTTCACAGAGTTCGTACCCGACTTGTTATGCACAGGCTGATTACCAAAATACCCCTCCCCCCAGTTATCAAAATAATCCATCCTCCTACTTATCAAAATACTCAATCCTCTTAGTTATCAAAATACTCCCCCTCCTATATACCAAACTCTCCCTCCAGTTTACCAGACTCCATCTCATCACTACCGAAACGCCTCCCCCAACTGTGCTAACGTTCAGACAAATTATGAAATGCCTCCTCCTATGTACCAAACCCCAACTCCACTTTACCAAAATACCTCCTCGAACTACCAAGCTCCACAACCAAATTACCAAACCAACTCATATCCCAGATATCAAGCCCCTCGTCCAAACGCTCCAAATTATCATCAAATGCCTTCTCTTCAACAAGGCAATTACAATACCCCCCCATCCTAGGTTTGAGAAGAAGCCCGCTAGAATTTTCACTCCTCTCATCGAAACCCAAACAAAGCTATTCGAGCGATTAACTGCGGCAGGATATATTCATCAAGTGGGCCCCAAGCCGGTTGACACTAGCTCAAGGTTTTACAGACCTAATCAGAGGTGCGCATATCACTCCAACGGTGTTGGATATGATACCGAGGACTATATCAACCTAAAGCTCAAGATCCAAGACCTGATTGACCAGAAAGTGGTATCTCTCCAGACAGTCGCGTCCAATGTCCATAGTAATCATTTGCCAAATCATGGGGTCGTCACTATCAATATGATAGAGACAGATGAGGATTGGTACGTGACAAAGGCAATAGTTCTGATCACTCCTGATGAACTGTAAAGGGCTGTAGCTTCGTTGAGCATTAGAGAGAAGAAAACGTTTGTGATTCTGACACCCGAGAAGGCTGTTGCCTTGGTGCCAAGAGAAACTCTTGCCTGATCGAAGTTTGTGATTGAAATGGCTGTTACCCAGGATATGACCAGATCCGGCAGGTGCTACACACCAGAAGAGATAGTCCAGGGAGTATAAAAAAAGGATCAGCCTAAAAGGCCAATTAGTGAAGTCGAAGCAGAAGAGTTCTGGAGAAAAATTTAGCCAAAAGATTATTCAATTGTGAAACATCTAGAAAAGACGCCAGCTCAAATTTCTTTGTGGGTTTTATTGATGAGTTCACAGTTGCATAGGCAGGCCCTGATGAAGGCTCTGGATGAAACTTATGTGCCCGTGGGCACTAGTAGTGACAATCTAGTAGCCATCATAAACCAAGTCATTCAAGGATACCGAATCAGTTTTTGTGACGAAGAGCTGCCCTTTGAAGGTAGGATGCACAACAAAGCTCGGCACGTCACTATCAAATGCCGGGACAAAATTATAAATCATTTTTTGGTCGACGATGGCTCCAGTCTTAACATCTGCCCACTTTTGACTCTAAGGCAGCTGAAATTCGACTTAGGAAAGGTTCAACAAAACCAGGGTAATGTGAGAGCTTTCGATGGAGTGTAGAGAGACACGATAGAGGCAGTAAACTTGGGAATTCATATGGGTCCTGCAGAGTTTAACATGGATTTCTAAGTATTGGATATCAACACCAATTTTAACCTACTTCTGGGAAGACCGTTTATCCATATGGCCTGAGCTGTACCTTCTACCCTTCACAAACTGATGAAATTTGTTTGGAAGGACCAGTAATTGGTCATTCACGATGAAGGAAGCCATTCCAATAGGTATGCTCCTATCGTCGATGAGGTCTCCCGAGATTGTTATTTCTACACGGTAGAGCTGGTAAATGCCACCGGTGATGATTTGGCTCCACAACCTCCTATGCCCGCTGTGTACAAGATGATTGCTATTGTCATGCTTCGAAATGGTTTCAAACCAGGTTTCGGGTTGGGGAAGCATTTTCAAGGAATTGTCGAGCCTATCCAAATTCCTACCAAAGGAGCGAAGTTCGGTTTGGGATATGTCCCAACAGTACGAAGTAGAGATAAAGAACAAGAGTGTTGATCAAACATTGGCCAGGCCAATTCCTCATCTATACCAGTCATTCCCGGTGCGAGAATATATCAACGATAGTGGTCTCGAGGAAGGAATTTGGGCCTTTTTTGAGGAGATTGATGCGGTCATCGAGGAGGAGGCTGAGACATCAGGCATCCGTGATGCAAAACCTGAGGAGCAATTGCAAAATTGGACCTCCACACCGCTCATGATCCCCCGTGCAGCTTTGTAGAAAAGACATGTGTTTATGTTTGTTTTAGAATCGGCGATAGTCCGTAAGAGGCCCGAGACCCACCATTTATGCAGTTTTTACTTATTTGAGTTTTTGAATTCCCCCGTGCTGTTTAAAAAGGCGAAATGGCCCTTAGCCATGGCCAAAGTTTGCGCTTGCTTTTCAATTTAAATGAAAGCTTCTTTTATCAAAAAATTGTTTACTTATCTGTTTACATTTTACTTTCCTAACTTTGTTTGTTTATGATTTCAGTAATATTAATTTAAAACCTGCCAATGTCATGAACCGAGTGAGAGAAATGAGACAAGTGATGAGGAATGTGAGGAAAACGAAGAATAAAATGAGGTACCCGAACATGTTACTAAAGAGTTTCAACAATTCGAGAATCAATACAAGCTGAATTTGGAAGAAACAGAGACTGTGAATCTAGGGGACGGGGATTGTGTTAAAGAAGTAAGAATTAGCATCCATTTGACTGAAGCTCAAAGAAGGGACCTGTTCCGCCTGCTTAGAGAATACATTGATGTATTTTCCTGGTCTTACAAAGATATGCCGGGGCTTAGTACGAATATGGTGTCCACAAGTTGCTGATTAATCCAGATTTCAGTCCAGTAAAATAAAAGACTCGGAAGTTCAAGCTTGAGTTGAGTTTAAAGATCAAAGAGGAGATTACCAAAAAGATCGAGTCTCAAGTAGTGAAAGTGACGCAATATCTGACTTGGTTAGCCAACGTTGTTCTAGTTGCCAAGAAAGACAGAAAAATCAAAATTTGTGTTGACTACAGAGATCTCAACAAAGCTAGACCGTAAGATAATTTTCCATTGCCAAACATTCACATTCTCATTGATAACTGTACCAAGCATGAGATGCAATCATTTGTGGATTGTTATATGGGTTATCATCAGATCCTTATAGACGAAGAAGATGCAGAAAAGACAGTTTTCATCACGCCCTGGGGTGTATATCATTATCGGGTGATGCCTTTTGGTCTCAAGAACGCGGGTGCTACTTATATGAGGGCTATGACAACCATATTTTATGATATGATTCATAAAGAGATCGAGGTAAATGTAGATGATGTCATAATCAAATCTCGCGAGAGTTCAGATCACTTGACTCATCTGAGAAAGTTCTTTGATCACCTGCGTCGATACAATTTGAAGCTAAATCCCGTTAAATGTGCTTTTGGAGTGCCAGCTGGAAAGTTTTTGGGATTCATAGTTAGCAGAAGAGGCATTGAGCTTGATCCTTCCAAGATCAAAGCGATTCAAGAGTTACCTCCTCCGAAGACCAAGAAAGAGGTAATGAGTTTCCTGGGAAGGTTGAACTACATCAGCCGGTTCATAGCCCAATCTATCGTGGTGTGTGAGCCCATCTGTAAGTTGTTGAAAAAAGATGCATTGACCAAGTGGACCGGAGAATGTCAAACTGCTTTTGATGCCATCAAAAATTATTTGTCGAATCTGTCGGTGTTGGTTCCTCTGCGAGAAAGGGGCCCATTGTTGCTATATTTGTCTGTCTCAGATAACGCATTTGGATTTGTGCTTGGTTAACATGAGGAAACTGGGAAGAAGGAGCGATCCATTTATTATTTAAGCAAGAAATTCACTCCATATGAGGCTCGTTACACTCTTTTGGAGAGGACATGTTGTGCTTTGACCTGGATTGCGTAGAAGGTAAGACATTATTAGTCTTCTTATACCACATATCTCATTGCCAAGATGGACCCATTAAAGTATATTTTCCTGAAAGCGATGTCGACTGGGAAGCTGGCTAAATGGCAAATGCTTTTGAGTGACTTTGACATTGTGTATGTGACCCAGAAGTCAATAAAAGCACAAGCCTTGGCCGATCATTTTGTAGAAAATCGAGTTGATGAAGAGTATGAACCACTCAAGACTTATTTTCACGATGAAGAAGTTGCATTTGTGGGTGAAGATATTTTTGAAGCGTACTCGGGTTAGAGAGTGTTTTTTGATGGAGCGGTGAATCACCAAGGGAAAGGTATCGGAGCGGTCTTGGTGTCAGAAACCGGTCAACATTATCCTATGGCGGCTAAACTCTGATTTGATTGCACGAATAATATGGCAGAATACGAAGCTTGTATCCTTGATTTGAAGATGACCATCGACATAAATATTCATGAGCTTCTGGTTATTTGAGACTCAGACTTGCTGATTCATCAAGTTCAAGGAGAATGGGTCATGAAGAATATGAAGATCACACCGTACGTGCAGTATATACAGAAGTTGTGCAAAAGATTCTGCAAGATAGAGTTCAGACACACTCCCAGGACCCAAAATGAGTTGGCTGATACTCTTGCCACCATTGCCTCAATGATTAAACATCCAGATACAAGTTACATTGATCCAGTGGATATAGAGGTAAAAGAGCAGCATGCTCATTGTTCACATGTGGAAGCGAAACTAGACAGTTTGGCTTGATATTTTAACATAAAGAGGTATTTGAAGACCAAAAACTATCCTGAGAATGCAACATTCAACCAGAAGAAATCAATACGTCGTATGGCTAACAATTCTTTCCAAGTGGGGAAATCCTTTATAGGAGGACACCAGATGTAGGTCTTCTCAGATGCGTTGATGCTAGTGAAGTTGCAAAGCTTCTAAAATAGATACATGCTGGAGTTTGTGGTACTCACATGAATGGGCTCACTTTGGCGAGGAAGATCCTCCGGGCCGGTTATTTTTGGTTGACTATGGAGCATGATTGTTGCAAGTTTGTGCAGAAATGTCATAAATGTCAAGTGCATGGTGATTTGATTCGAGTCCCGCCTCATGAACACAATGCTATGAGTTCACCTTGGTCATTTGTAGCTTGGGGCATGGATGTCATTGGTCCAATAGAGCTAGCCGCCTCTAACGGACACAGATTCATTTTGGTTGCCATTGGCTACTTCACCAAGTGGGTGGAAGCAGCTTCGTATAAGTCAGTGACCAAGAAGGTTGTAGCTAATTTTGTTCGCAACATTTGATATATAGGTTTTGAGTGCCAGAATCCATCATTACTGATAATGGAGCGAATCTCAACAGTCACTTGATCAGAGAGATATGTGAACAATTCAAGATTACTCACCGGAACTCAACCGTTTATCGTCCCCAAATGAATGGAGCTGTAGAAGCCGCCAACAAGAACATAAAGAAGATTCTGAGGAAAATGATTGACAATCATAGAGGTTGGCATGAGATGCTGCCATATGCTTTGTTGGGATATAGAATGACTGTCAGAACGTCAATTGGAGCTACTCCATACTTCTTAGTATATGGAACAGAAGCAGTTATACCTGCCGAAGTTGAGATACCTTCATTGAGAATCATCTAAGAAGCCGAATTGAGTGATGCTGATTGGGTTCGCAAGCGAATTGATCAGGTAACATTGATTGATGAGAAGAGAATGGTTGCAGTTTTTCATGGTCAACTGTATCGACAGAGAATGATTTGTGTTTTCTACAAGAAAGTAAGAGCCAGGACATTTGAAATCAGTCAGTTGGTCCTTAAATGCATTTTCCCTCATCAAGATAAATACAAAGGGAAATTTGCACCAAATTGGCAAGGACCCTACATGGTTCGCAAAGTGTTATTTGGAGGTGCCTTGGTCCTGTTAGAGATGGATGTCACCGAATGGCCAAAACCAATCAACTTAGATGTTGTCAAGAGATATTATGTGTGAAGTTTCAGTTTGTATTTCTGTGTTCCTTGTAATCGTTCTATTTTGCTTGTAATCGTCTTTGTTTAGAATTTTATCCCTCTGTAATGAACTACGTCTGACCTGAATTCTCAAGAATGAGATACGTAGGCGGCTTGTGTTGTCCTCGGTCACCCCTTTATCCTTTATAATTTGTTTCCTTTTGTACTTGAACTATGTTCAACATGAATTCTCAAGAATGAGATACGTAGGTGGCCTATGTCGGCCTCGGCCGTTTCCTTAGTAAATTTTCCTATTTCTATTAATCCTCCCGAAGGGGGGAACTATGTTTGACCTAATTCCTGCCTCAACGGTATACGTAGGCGCCACAACGGCTTGGGAGGGACTCAAAAATTCTCAAGAAGAAGATCTCTCCAACAAAGTCGAAACTGAAGCTACTTTGAAATTTGCAACTGGAACAAAGTTTTTGAGAGGAGATCAAAAATTCTGTGATTTGCTCACCAACGGTTAAAGATAAGCCAAGACAACGACTAGGACAGAAATTTTGAGAATGGCCTCAAAATTTCAACAGGGTTTATCGACAGTTTAGAGCAACTTTGAATACTTCCCAACAAGTAATTAGATAGATCTCGAGACATCAACTCCCAAGGCATTCATTAAACTTGACGTGTTATGACACTTGGCAGTGACCTTTTCCAAACATTATTTTTGAAAATCTATTTTCCTTAAAAACTTTTCCTTCATGTTTCAATTATTTTTGCATAAAAATGTTTTGTCTTATCTATCAAGAAGCGGGAGATCGGAGAATTCAACCAGAGATAGTCAAACAAGGAGCAGGCAACTGAAGAGATTGACACAGATCAGTTCATTTTAAACTAACAATTTTTTTGTGGATGCAGGAAAATTTTTATACTTCTTATACCAAAAAATTGGGAATATGAGTAGCATTATTTCATTCAAATTCTCAGCAAAGCAAGTATCATAATGAACATTGCAACTATGTTCGGAGATGGAACAAACGAAAACAACGAAGATAGTAGTATTATTATTTTCCAGCAACTAAAGATACCTGGAAGATGTTTATCTGCATTATATTATCAGATATGATAATATTCTTACCCTGAAGGTTATTTGTATTGTATTTTCAAATGAGACGATACCACTACCCGGAGAGTCATTTATATCGTATTGTCAAATGAGATGATACCACTACTCCAAGGGTCATTTTTATTTATATTGTCGATTGAGACAATATCGTCATCCAAAAGATACCCAGAAGATCACCTATGTTGCACGGTGAAACATTATCTTCGTTCGATATCAGGGAGGCATCATCAAAAGATTCATGCATTAGAAGAGAAGAGATTCATGCATTGCAGGAGAAAGAAGTCATGCATAGCAAGAGAAGGAAATCACGCATAGCAAGAGAAATGAGTCAGAAATTGCAAGAGAAAGAAGTCATGCATAGCAAGAGAAAGAAGTCATGCATAGCAAGAGAAAGAAGTCACGCATAGAAAAAGAAAGAAGTCATGCATAGCAAGAGGAAGAAGTCATGCATCGCAAGAGGAAGAAGTCATGCATAGCAAGAGAAAGAAGTCATGGATTGCAAGAGAAAGAAGTCATGCATTGCAAGAGATGGAAATCATGCATCGCAGGAAAGAGACATGCATTGCAAGAGAAAGAAGTCATGCATTGCAAGAGAAAGAAGTCATGCATCGCAAGAGAAAGAAATCATGCATCGCAAGAGAAAGGAGATCATACATTGCAAGAGAAAGAAGTCATGCACAATAAGAGAAGGAAATCGTGCATTGCAAGAGAAAGATTCATGCATCGCAGGAAAGGAAACCATGTATCGCGAGAAAATCAACATATTACATCAATCTATTTTATTACTTCGACAACAAAGAAAGAGTACATTGAAGATTATATTGCAAATACGAGACACAAGCTTTATTTGCTTTACGTCAAACCCGATGGAGTTGACGTCAAATGTTCAAGGAGAGCAATTAAGTATCAACACGGTAAAAGACACTATCTCTCCATTTGAATTGCATTTTTTATGCTAATGAGTTTTATCTCAGTCTTTGTCGAGAGCATTCGAGAGGATGAATTCTCAAAACAAACCACAGGTGCGGACGACATAGAAAAGGATGCAGCACAATGTGGAACTTTTTCTTAGCAGTGAACTGACACACAATCCAAAGAGGAGTACCAAACTCTTAGGACGCGGGCAGAGGAGCGACTTCCACCACAATCAAACCACACCCCTATCAGAAGGCATGTGGGTTTTCTTTAGGTTTGTCGATTTCAGTTTCGCATCCAGAAATTTTTGGTCTCTACCGGAAGCAGCTTTCCAATCTGAGTGACAATGCACCAAGAGCTTTGAAAATTATGTTCGTGTAAGTTCTTAATTATGGGTGTGAGGCGCGCCACATTCATGGCTAAGAGGTTGCAAGCCTCCTTTTCGTACTCGACTTACTTTGTCGCTTGTCCAGAACCAAAGGTTATCTCGCATAATAAATTTCCTTTTCAACCGATTGAGTCAAACTACAAGCAGTCTGATTCCCTAAGTTGAGGGATATGTAGATGGGATCAATGTTGAAAACTCGGCTATATTCTGACATTCTCCCTTAAATCTTATTCCCGAGTGCTTCGGTCTCTTCATAATTTGATATCAGGATGGCTTTTGAATTCTTTCAAAATTGTGCGTGAAATCATGCGTGTCGAACTACAAGTGGCCTGAATTCTCATATATCCTGAGATATATAGGAAACCCATTTTTGGGGTTCGGCCATAATTCTTAAAATCCGTACTAAATCCCTTTTCTGAGAGATGAAGATGTGGTTGGTCAAAATTGAATTCATCAATTTCATTTTCCTCGGATTTCTTTCATTAATCCAAGTCAAACGAGGGACAGTTGTTGACACCCAATTTTGACGCTCCCCAATAATAATTGATTTCTGAGCTTCTCAATTTCCAAACGATTTAGAGTAATTAGCCTTATAAAATTCAAATATTTTTTCAAGGTTATTCAAAGTAATTTCAGTCGATTTTTATTGTTTTAAGTAATAAATATATTTTAGATAATTGTATATGTAATTAGTATATGTTATAAATATTTGAAGATCGCCTCAAAAAGATTTTACATTTTTAATAAAATATTTTGTTAAGTTTAGCTTAATTTGAATTATGCTTATGATTTTAAATTAATTAGGTCATAATTAAATTAAATTATTTTATTTCATTGAATTTAGGAAGCTTGTTAATTAACTATTTTTTGATTCATCAACTAAATTCGGTCATGTTTTGAATTCTATATGGCTATAATTGCAATCCCTTTGGCCATTTTATAATTTTGCAAGACCTAGCCACTTTCTATTTTGTTGTGACCATTTTTTCTATCCGACTTTGAACTTAAATCCCAGGCCCAATTTCTTCTCCATTAACCAATTAACTCAGCCGACCCATTTTCCTATAACCCGTAACCCGGCCCAATCCAATTCCTCCAAGAAGACCCAGAAGCAAGAAAAAACAATTCCCATCAGCAACAGAGATACACAGAGTGAACAACGACCAGACGAAGAGCAGTGATTTCAGGTAATACGCGTCAAACGGTAGTGCGTGAATGACCCCTACGCATTTCATCTCCCTCACGCAGTGGCGAGTTGACAAAAAGGGACACGGCGTCCGTCTCCAAGCGTCAAATAGACGGAAAGCAAATTCCAACGTCTCCTTCCTCAGTCTGAGTATTGTTCTTGCGCAGCTTTTTTTACAATTCCAGTTGTTGTTTCATCCTCGCCAGCACGAGATGATGCCACATCATCGACCAAGGACGAGGGTGTCGATCCCAACCATTTATCTCCCATTTCCTCTTCCAGAATTGGGCAAAATTTCAAGAAAAAGGGTGTCTTCCCTAAATGGTGAAAGAAATTAAGAGTTTGAATTTCAATTTGGTTCCTTGTCTTATGTGATTTCTTCTATTTTCCCTCCCAAGCTTGGAACTCTAAATAATCCCCTATATATATTCTCCTCTTATTCATTGGAGGGGGGGGGGATGGATTTTTTTAGTTAGAGTTTTGAGAAAGAAATACCCAGCATAGCTTAAGAAAGAATAGAAATAAAATAAAATATATATATATATATATATATATATTAAGTACGCTTCAAGAAAATGTAGGAGAAAACTCCGACATTCTGTCCAGATTTTTGGTTGCGGATCACATTCGAGTTTTCGTGTTGAAGGTCGTCGTTCCGCTCGTGCTGTCTCATTTCGCTGCCCAGAAAGAGGTAAAGCCTTTCTTGTTTTCATTTAAATCCAGTTTCCTCTATGTTGTTCTGTTTATGAGGTGTTATGGGTTGCATTTTGTGGTCCGTTTATGTGTTGGTTTTGTTTGGTCTCTATATGTTAAGATTCGGTTAATGAGTCTTTAGCTGGTAATATCTTGTCTTCCTATATGAGTATTATCTGTGTATAAATTCTATGTTGTCTGATCTCTCCGCTGCCTTTTCTCAATTTAAGTTAGTGTGGAGCAGTCTTTGATTGATAAGGAGTGTTCACTGTTTCTGTTTGTTTCGTATCATTCACTGGGAAATGAGACATGTGGTAATCGTGGTGATAAATTCTCTTAATTAGTTTGACCTTCTTATGTGTTGCATTTGACACCAATTTCATGGTTAATTTGCCTAATAGTGATACTGCTTTAGAAGAGTTAATCCGGTTAAAAAGTGATATATCATGGTTTGAGTAGTTCTGAGTGACTATAGGCTAGAAAACATCGATGTGTTTGAGTTATATTCACTTTGTAGGATTTCGTTCATTGTTTTGCAGTTATACCCCTTATTTAGTGTAACTTTAATTATTGGTAGATTTTTTTTATCTTATTTTATTTTTCACATTAGTCTTAAATAGTAGCCCAGCTCATTTCCTAGAATACGTGTCTTTCTTGAAATTGATTTCCTTGGTGCATGATGTTCAAAGATATATGCTCAATGCTCACATGACTATGTACATGATATTTCTATATTTTTGTCAAATTGAATGCGTGGCTGGCTACTATATTTATTCACTTGGCTTGAAATGATCATTATGCCCTCATAGTTACCCACTTAAAGTATGTTAGTTCTCAATGTGTCTCTGTATGATATACCTTAGCGGTATTACATATCGATTTATACTCTCCTGAGTACATTCACATTTTACAATAAATTATGCTACTACTTCTATTTTCAACTCAAGTTGGTTTATATATGAACTCTTTTGCCATTTTTATTTGCATATGAAATATCCTCCGAATCCTCATGGATTATACCTCTTCCTTCGCATTTTCTATTAGGCCATAAAGGCCCAATATTCTGGTTCATCGAGTCAGCCGATGAGAAATTGAAATACAGGTTCCCGGAGCTGAAATACAGGGCTGGAGATTAAATTTTCAGATTCCAGAAAGCTGAAAACAGATTGATATACCTGTTTTATACCCTGGTATATAGTCGGAAAGTATGATACACATGTCAAAACGCGAAGACACAGGTGGAAAGTGCAGAAATTCAGAGTTAAGATAAAATTACAGGTCCGGGAGTTTGAGAATTGGCGGTATACATGGTGTATACATCAAGTATGCACTTGGTATATATCATGACAAATGAGAATGAAAAGGGGCCAAAAGCCCAAGGAATTTTTCAGCAGGTGTAAAAAATAGGCAAGGCCCATTTTGAGGTCATTTTTAGATATAGGACAGGGAAACGAATCTGGGCCCACTGGATTTGAGGATTGGGACAAATTGGCCCAAGTTCAATTTTCTCTCCTTTTCCTCTTTATTTACTTGTTATTGTATCGACTAACACTTTTAATTCCCCGAAGATAGTCGTTTCTCTTTATATTCAAAAGTTAAAATATCCATTTTTCTTATATATATAACTTATTTATTAATTAGTTCTATCTTATCATTAGTCTCGCCAACTCTTAAGTTACTTCCCTTTAGAATGATCCCCCTTTAGTTTATTTCCCTTTAAAAATAATTGATAATAGAAAGATAAATAAATAAATAAAATAAATGAGTTCTTTTACTTACTTAAAATTTTAAAAAAATTTAGTCAAAGTCTTTTTAGTCAAATCGCTGGTCAACCGCAAGTTAGCGGATGTACATTGAACTCGAACCCTTTTTCAATTGATTTTATCTATTTGAGTCTTTTGAAAACCCTAAGTTTTTTCTTGATTTTTAATAAAAAATTAAGTGGCAACTCTGTTTCTTTTGGAAATTTGATTTCTCTTAAATCATAAGTTTAATCGATTTTTCGAAAACTTAGTCATTTCTTTTTTTTTTCTTTTTTTTCGAGAAAAACATTCATTGCAAGGCTCACATCAAAATGTAGCTAGTCAACATAAGATTCAAAACGATCATTCAAAAGTGCAGCCACATGGATTTTTTCTTGAAACATAAACACTAAACACAATGCTCATCATGAGTACTGTTCAAGACATTGATATTGAACACAATCGATCTTCAAATTATTATCAATGAAAACTAAAGCATTTCACGAGGTAAAGGATAGAGAGACAAAAGTCGAACTAACACTATTTAGCATAGCGTGGGTACCAAGGCACCTCACACCCCACCAAAAGAAAAGTGCAGTGTCCTCAATGCAAAGAAAAAAATTAAACAACTTAGATTTATAGACTCTTTGACTCCTGATGGGTAGTTGCACTTGCTTACGAGGGCGATAGATGGTTCGACATCACTAAGCAAGTCGGTGGATCACCTAACTTGGAAGGATCATCGACTGTGCCGGTAGCGCATGAGAAATCATGTCCTAACTCGGTGAGTTGAAGACTGATTGACTAAAGTAACTAGGTGAATTGCTGAAATTTAACGTTCATTTCTGAAATTGACAGTACACCCTCTAAATTGCGCAGCTCATTTGGCAAACTAAGTCGGTTTCACCCAACATCATCGGTGGATCACCGATTTAGGGATGTACATCACCAAATGTGACAGTACGTGCACAAAGCTGAGCTGCCCAATGGGAGAACTCATTGGAGCTTCGCTTAGTGAATTTGGTGGATCGCCTAATTGGGTCTCCAAATCGATTATATTCTTTCCATCTTGCACAATTGACACACACATTGATGAAAATCACTAACACTTGGCTTACCTCCGAAGAAGCGCTTGATTTAACATTGTGGCACAACGTGGACATGCTTTCAAACATCATCCAAGTACACCACTTCAATGAATCTCATATCACGACCCTCCCCAAAGTATACTTTCAAACTTTGGTCGTTAACTTTGAATTTGACACCCTTTACATCTTCAATTTCAATTGCTCCATTCCCATACACCTTAGTGACCGTGTACTGACTAGTCCACTTCGACATTAGCTTATCTGGGAATAGTTTTAATCATGAATTGAAAAGGAGGACTAGCTCACCTACTCTAAAACTCATGATGCAAGATCTTGGCGTCATGCCAATGTTTAACTTTCTCTTTATAGAGTGTGGAGATCTCATACACCTGTAAACGAAACTCATCCAATTCAAGTAGTTGATCCACATGATTTTTAGCCACCACTTCCCAATTTAAATTCACCCTCTTCAATGCCCATAAGACATTGTGCTCCAACTCAACTAGAAGATGACAAGCCTTCCCAAATGACAATTTGTATGGAGACATGATAGTAGGGGATTTTAAAGTTGTTCGTAAGCCCACAATGGATCATCAAGCTTGTTAGACCAATCACTGCGGTGGGCATTCACTATTTTGGCTAAAATGCTCTTAATCTCTCGGTTGGATACCTCAACTTTCCCACTAGATTGTGGATTGTATGGTGTGGTGACTTTATGTTTCACCCCATACTTTGATAGAAATGTCTCAACTTGGTGATTGCAATAATAAGAGTCGCTATCACTTTTAATAGCCGTTAGGGGCCCAAACAAAAATGTGTTGTTTTATGAATTTTGTAACACTACTCCCTTCATTGTTGGGTAAATCAATTGCCTCCACCCATTTGGACACATAATTAAGTGCCACCAAGATGTACTTGTTCCCAAAAGATCTAGGGAAAGACCCCATGAAATAAATCCCCCCAAACATCTTAATCTCAAGAATTTGTGACAATAGTAGCTAATGCCTCCTAGAGATAGTCCCTTGCATTTGACATTGAACACACCACATGAAAAAGGCATGGCCATCTCTAACCATTCTGGAACGATAGTAACTACATTATATCACTTTAGAAGTTGTATGTATGCCTCCATGATGTCTGATGAGTCCAAGATTTGGACTCATTTAGGGCTTTGTTTATATATATTTAGTGTCCTTCAATGCTTAATTTGTGCCAATAATTGATGTTAAATCCTTGATTTTCAGGAATATGGGTTGAGGAACAAAGCAAGGACACTAACAGGCAAAAAGGAACAAAACAGGCTGAAGAAATGAAGATGGGCGAGCTTGAGGATTGCCAAGAGCGCTCGATGTGTCGACGAGTGGCTCATCAGACCGCCTAAAGTTCCAGTGTGCCAAGCCCTGAAAGAAATAACCAAGTTGGCGATGAAAAGGAGCAGTCAGCGGATCACCGAGTGATTTCGTGAAGCCAATATAGATCGCCCAAAGTTACAGACCTTAAGGATGTTGAATGCCAAGGAAAAAGGGTGAAGGAAGAGACCAAATGGTGGCTTGCCGAGTAGTTCGGTAAGCCCAAATTACTTCACCGAATTGACTTTCGTAGCACATTTTTGGAGACTATAAATACGATTTTGAACATTTTTGTTGAGTATCTTGTATCTTATTTTTATATTTGGAACTTATCAAATATTCTGGAGAGTTTTTCCTTTGCTTTGAAGGATTGAAGAAATTCACTTTGAGAATTTGGAAGTGGGTCTTTGAGAATCTTCAAATTGGAGCATTGTAAGGACGAAATCACTCTTACCTAGTTGATGGATAATCAATTTGGTAACAATTTTTACCTTTTAATGATGTCTAGGTAAAACCCCAATTCTTGGGGTGTGATCATGTGATTATGGGCTGATTTATTTTATGGGTATTGCTAATTGTTAGTTTAATGCTATTTAAAAGTAATTTTAATCATTAATTGTGGTTTAATTTAAGAATTGTAGTTGCAAATGCAGTTCTATGTTTCTGTTCTTAGCTTGCTCGAGAGAGAGGTTTTAGAACTAAAGTTTTTGATTAATGGTTTGTGGGTATTGGGTTGACCTAGGTTTAGCGAGAGAGAGTAAATCATAAACCTAATCTCATACATTTAGCTCGAATGAGTGAATGGATTAAGGTGTGAGATACTCTTAATTTGCATGCTTGTTAATATTCTAGAGAAATCAATTGATTCTAGGTAATTGTTCGAGAGAAAATTATCTCCCTTATAGTCTAGCCTACTCACTAATATATAGCTATTTTCTAATAGTTGCAATTACCCATATGTCTATAATAGCCTATAATCGATCACATCCTAAGAATCTGTGTCATTATTGTTAATTCTTATTGTGTGTGACTGTTGTTTGTAGTTGATAATCAAAACCAAAACCCCCATTTGACATTCGTGTCACCCCTTAATTTGAATGATGTCTTTATTCGATAATTTTTATTCCTATGACTAATTGACCGCCTTTATACTTCCCAATTGAATCTTTAACGCGTACCGCTTCCTGTGGGGTTCGACCCCAACTCATTTAGTTGGGTTTTATACTAATTTACGATCATTGAACACCTAGAATTGGATGAGGTGTGCTTGAAACCTTACATCAAAATGGCGTCGCTGCCGGGGAGTGGTATTGTTTGAAATTCTTTTGGTGAAGTCAAATTGTGTTCTTTTTAGTCATAATTGAATCTACTTACTTTTAGTTTTGGTTTTGTGGTGCTTATTGAACAGAGGAAATGAGCGTATATGGTAGCAACGGTAACCAAGTGGACCACCCTCCTTCAAAGATGATGATTCTTAGGGATAACATCCTAGATTTCAAGCACTTGGAGGGTGAGACAATCCATGAGTTGTGGTTGATATTTAAGACAGTATTGTTGCAGTGCCCAACTCATGAAATCCCAGATAAGATGCTACTGGACTGTTTCAATAGAGGTCTTGGTCCTGAGAACAGAGGAGTGGCTGACCAACTTTCTCTGGGTGGTCTAATACGACAACCCTATGCAATAGTATCCCAACTCCTCGATCGCATGACCAAGACCAACAAGGAGCAAGAGAGGGACCATAATTTAGCAAAATATTGACCCAACTGGATATCTTGGCCAAAAAGATCATGGAATTTGAAGTACTGTACAAAAAGAAAGATAGGTACATTCCTCCTCATGAGCATAAAAAGCCCAAGGATTATTAGGGTGGACAGATAGAAGAGATACTCTCTCGCATTCTTCACAAAGTCGAAGAACACGACAAGTGTTAAAAGAGATAAAAGAGAATGTCTCAATGCTAAATCATATGACTGCTTCTCATTCCATATCTATTAAGCTACTGGAGACCTAAATGGGTCATATGTTGTTTCATCTCAACTCAAGACAACAAGGAGGGCTGCCTAGTGACACTATGGAAAATCCCAAAAATGAAGCCTGAGTAGGTACTTATGTCGTGCCACGATGTTAACTAAGGTGCTTCTTGGGAGGCAACCCAAGTTTTTAATTGCTTTATGTTTGGATTTTGAATAACTGGTGTTGATTGCACAGGTCAGAGTGTGGAATATGTTTGAAAAATGCAGGTTGGCGAGACAAGTGTCCAATCGGCAACTCGTCGAAGAGGTCGGTGAGCCCAACTTGGACCGCCATTGGACTCACTAAAATTATAGGTGAGAGTCTGTAAAACTCGACGGGCCCATGGACAAGTAAGTGACTCGCCAAACAGGTCGGCGAGCCCAACTTTGTCTGCTGTTTGGACCCCCAAATTAACTAGAGGTCCTGTAAAACTAGGCGAGGTAAGTAACCACTCGGCGTGTCGCCGAATGGATTGACGAGGACGACTAATATCGCCGAAGGGCCACAAACTGAAAGGTTTTAAAAGGCCAAAGGTTTACAATTTTAAACTCTTTCATATTCCCTCACTTTTAGCCTCGTACATTTGAACCCACACTATATAATTTCTATATTTTTGCATTTTTATCGCATTTTGCTCGTTGATCTTGCGTTTGAAGTTGGATTTCATTACCGCCTAGCGTTTCAAACTATTATTTTGGTATAAAGGTTGGTTTTTCGAACCCCGAACTCCTGAATTGCAGTTAAATTTGAATGCAATTGTTTAAATCTTATTGATGTGTGTCATGGGCTTGTACTGAAATCATGTTTGATATGCTAGTTTACCTATTTTAGTTTCAAAATCGTGCTTAATTACTTAAAATGTTGATTCCCTGAGTTTCGTGCTTTAAAATTGATTGTAAATAGGTGGGTTGCGATAAATAGTTGTTGGGTCTAGTGGGGTGAAGTCTAAGTAAATGTGCTAAATGACGTACTTTGCCCGATAATGGAGTGTTTGACATCATTCTTAAGGGCATAAGTCATTAAATGGCCAATTTTGGCCAAACCGGGGGAAGTCTGAGTATCCCCGTGGCATGGGTCGTATGGGTCTAGGCCTAATTGATTAAGTGTGTTGTTTGATTTTGTTTATCGGGGGCTGTGGGGTTGATTTTGGGAAGAAGGGTCGAAAATTGGCACGTTGAGCAGTTAGGCGAGCTGGGTTGAGCTTGCCGAACCACCCAGCGGTTTGCCAAAGTCCCCCTAGATCGCCTTTAATTTCATGTTTTGGCTAGTTTAGAGTCTGTAATATTAGGCGGGAAGCCTGAGACTCGCCGAAAAGATCCCTTGATAGCCCTTTCTACGCCCTTAACCCCTAAAACATACTATAACTTTCGGTGGGCTAGTCTGATCTCACCGATTGATGTCGATGATTCATCGAAGGGTCCTGAACATCGCTGACCTGCCATTTTTCTGGAAAATTTTCAAGCCAGTCTTGTCGGCGAGCCCGATCTAGCTCGCCAAAGTGACTCAGCGACTCATAGATCGGTTCGACAACTCACCGATCGGTTTGGCGAGTCTTTCTGCAACTTAAAATTATGCAATTTTTCTTGAAATGTTTCTAAGTTTTTCTGATGTGTTTTGCAGATATGGCTAGACCAAAAAAAGCAGGACAAGACATGCCGGCCCGCAAGCGGGCAAAGGGAATCACTATCAATGAGGATGCAACTGCATCTAAAGCAAAGGCAACAAAACTTCCCACCACAGGTGGGAAGGGTAAAGAAAAGGGAAAGGTGCCTACTCCTGAGTCATCGGAGGTCAGCTCCGACAGTGAGGGAGTATATACCAGTCACCTCACCACCTCTGAGACTGAGGGAGAGCACCAAGACCCTCAGGCTGACATCTCTAAGCCTGAAGATGAGCAGTTTCTATTGGCCCGGAGAGCTGAGCTGCATTCCAATAAGATGCATGGTCCGTCTAGAATCAGGGTGCCTGAGACCCCTACTCCTCCTCCTGTCCCAGATCAGGTTGTGGTCCCCGCACCACATGCACAAAGTCCTCCTCCCAAGTCTATGAATAGACTAAAGGCTAAGGGACTGAGGACCATCATTGAGGAGAAGAGGTTGTCTACAGATGGAGTGATAGACAGATATCTAGAGATCTGGCCCACCTTAAGGTCCCATAAGTTCCAGATTTTCACTAGGCCACATGGCCCTTACATTCCTAATTGGGTCCAGGAGTTTTATGTTGCCTACGGAGCTCTAGTGCCACAAGGGAAGAGGAAGGCTGCCACATTCAAGCCGGTAGATTATGTGGTCGTTAGGGTCAAGAAACTAAAGTGTGACAATGATGACATTAATGCAGTTTTGTAGTGCACCAGCAACATTTCAGATGACTATCAATACATGATCAAGATAAAATCATTGGAAACTATGAAAAAATGGTTAGCCTCTCTGTTATCTGACGATATTCCTAGGTGGATCGAGGCTGGAGCTCCCATAGAAAAGAGATACCTCAATGTAGTAGCGAGGTACTGGTTTGACATTATTAGCAGCACAATCATGTCATCCCAGAATGAGTCTATCCTCCTCCACACGAAGGTAGTGTGTCTTGGTTGCATCATTGATGGGACGAGTATAAACTTGGGTATGATCATTGGCCAAGAAATGGTCATGAGGGCTAGGCAATGTCAGACATTGCTTTCGTTCCCGGTGTTGATCACCGAATTGTGCAGAAGAGCCCGAGTGCTCCGAGATGAGAAAAAGGATGTGGAAGTGATTCCCACCTCCTCTACTGATATCTGGGGCATTGAGGCTGATAAGAAGAAGGCAGCCCCGGTGGAAACGTCTCCAGCTGTTGACACTGAGACATAACCTACCTTTGCACTCGAGGGCCAATCTCCGTCCGGCCCGAGGAAACCTTTGCAGAGGTAGTATCGCCTACTTCGGCCCCTAGGCCTTCAGGTATCTCTAGTACTGCCCCTTCCATGACTCTGAGTGCTTCTACTGCTCCCCTGCCTCCTAGGTCTGCTATTACTGCTACTTCTTCCCAACTTTCACTCACCCAGGCTGCGATACTACGGATGGGGAATCTAGCCAATTCTACTGATAGGTGTTCCTCTAGGCTTGAGGCTACAGTCCCTGGGATGACTGAGAGGGCCCTCATTGTTGCTTTGACACCACTTAGTGTGTCTATTGATTCCCTTGTGGCAAGGATATCAGTATGTAAGCGAGGCCAGGGAGCCATTGATGAGGTGACGACCATAAAGGCCGCAATTGCTGAGTTGAGGAAGGTCTTGGACCAGATAAAGTCCACATATATGTCTATGATTTTTGGGACTGTGGAGATCCCTGATATGCCAATTGACTCTTATGTGCCTCCGGCTACCAACGAAGATGAGGTGCGATTTGATGAGGATGTTGCTGCCAAGTTTGAGGCTGAGACTGATGAGGAGCACCTCGATGTCCATGAGGAGACTACATATGAAGGCCTTATAGAGGTTGAGGAGGTCATGGTGCATTCAGCCGTGCAGATTTCATTAGCAGATACGTCTATGGCGAGCTCTAGTAGAGCCAGTGTTGCTATTACCCCGGGCACTAGTGCCCAAGATCAGAGTGTGCCCCAGACATTGATGCCCCGACAGATGGAGCGACTGTTTAGACATGATTCTTCTTTACCTCCATCTCTATCATTTTCATTGACTTTTGATTATTTTTATTGCATTGAAGGACAACTGCTTTTTGTTTCTGGTGGGGTGAGGTATTTCCATACCTACCTCTTGTGACTATATTTTGTGTATATATTAGGTTTGCATTTTAAACTGTGTTTGGATCTTATCTTGTGGATGTTTGAGCTATGGCTCCTTGTTATGAATGAAAATGGTTTTTGACCTATTTGAAAAAAAATTGCCACTCCTTGTTGTGTTTGAAAGTGGTTGTTCTTGTGCAAATTTGAGTATCGGTTATGATCAATACCGATAAATTGAATAGTGCTCTTAATCGAACAAAAATGAATGCGCGGCTACGATGAGGGCAAATGAAGTTGCATAGACAATATGTGGACTTTTTGCATCTTGTTGTGACTAGCCGGTTATCGAATGGAGTCTCTTGTGATGAACATTGCACACTAGCGAAAGTGTGGAGTCTCGTTTGATATTGGTGCCAATGTCTTATGTGATGAGCTTACTTTGAACCTTGTGTAATGACACCTAGAATTTGCCCCATTAGTCCGATTGACTAATGATGCAAGCACTTGAAATGATTTTAGGTAACAATTTTGAAGAGTGAAACAAATTGACAATACACCTCTTTTGTGGCCAACCTTGTGAGATGTGTGAACCTTGTTTTAACCCCTTTTGAGCCTTACCCTTTTCTTGGAAGAAACTTGATGCAATTGTGACCCTTCTTTATCCATTCACCCATAATCCTCATGAAGTGTGGTTTGTTTGAATAGCCAACTTAGGCCAAAACCCTAAGTTTGGGGTGTGGTGAAAAGAAAAGGTAAATCAAGAAGTGTGAAGAATTCCCCTTTGATCCATGGTCTTGAAAAAGATGGAACCCCTCCATATAAAAAAAAAAGAAATAAAGCAAAAGAAAAAGAATGAAAAAGTTGGGAAATAAAGGGGTGAATTTTGCAAAAAGAAATGGGGGTATCCGGTAGTCCATGTGAAAGTGAATAAAGGGGTGAATTTTGAGCATGATTCAGATGTTGAAGAAAAGGAAGAAAGTGATGTTCAAACCACATTTAATGAATGTAGCAGCCGCTTAGCCTAAATGACCATACATTTACACTCAGCCCCGTTACAAGCCTTGAAAATACCTTTTTGATCTTGAGTGCAAACCTATGGGTGAAATCATGCACGTGTTCATCTTTTTGAGTGTGAGAGTTGTATGTGATTCCAGAACTATTAATTGTTGAAGAATTGTGTGTGAATATGGAATCATCTTTGTTGTGAGAGCATTTGAGTACCTTTGTTGAGCTTGAACTTGCATTTGAAGCAAGTATTGTGAACTTGAGCAACTTTGATAATGGCAAGTCACAATTTGAATCTTTGAGTGCACAATTGATCTTTGCATGAGTAAGTTGAGTCTTGTTATGTGCATTCATGATTGAGTCTTATGTAGCACTATTTGAGACATCCTTTTTTAACTGCTGAACTTGAGTTTTACTTGAGGACAAGCAAAAGTTTAAGTTGGGGTGTTGATGAGTCCAAGATTTGGACTTATTTAGGGCTTTGTTTATATAGATTTAGTGTCCTTAAATGCTTAATTTGTGCCAATAAATGATGTTAATTCCTTGATTTTCAGGAATATGGGTTGAGGAACAAAGCAAGGACACTAACATGAAATGAAGATGGGCGAACCTGAGGATCTCCAAGAGCACTCGATGTGTTGCCGAGTGGATCATCAGACGGCCTAAAGTTCCAGTGTGCCAAACCCTGAAGGAAAGAACCAAGTTGGTGATGAAAATGAGCAATCAGCGGATCGCCGAGTGATTCCGCGAAGCCAAGATAGATCGCCCAAAGTTACAGACCTTGAGGATGCTAAATGCCAAGGCAAATGGGTGAGGGAAGAGACCAAAGGGTGGCTCGCCGAGTGGTTTGGCGAGCCCGACTTACTTCGCCGAATGGACTTTTGTAGCACATTTTTGGTGAATATAAATAGGATTTTGAACATTTTAGTTGAGTATCTTGTATCTTATTTTTATCTTTGGAACTTATCAAATATTCTGGAGAGTTTTTCCTTAGCCTTGAAGGATTGAAGAAATTCACTTTGAGAATTTGGAAGTGGGTCTTTGAGAATCTTCAAATTAGAGCATTGTAAGGACGAAATCACTCTTACCCAGTTGATGGATAATCAATTTGGTAACAGGTTTTACCTTTTTATGATGTCTAGCTAAAACCCCAATTCTTGGGGTGTTATCATGTGATTATGGGCTGATTTAATTTATGGGTATTGCTAATTGTTAGTTTAAATGCTATTTAAAAGTGATTTTAATCATTAATTGTGGTTTAATTTAAGAATTGTAGTTTCAAATGCAGTTCTATATTTGTGTTCTTGGCTTGCTCGAGAGAGAGAGGTTTTAGAACTAAGGTTTTTTATTAATGGTTTGTGGGAATTGGGTTGACATAGGTTTAGCTCAAGAGAATAAATCCTAAACCCAATCTCATACATTCAGCTCGAAGGAGTGAATATATTAAGGTATAGGCTGCTCTTAATTTGCATGCTTGTTGATGTTCGAGAGAAATCACTTGATTCGGGGTAATTGTTCGAGAGAAAATTACCTCCCTTATAGTCTAGCCTACTCACTAATATATAGCTATTTTCTAATAGTTGCAATTACCCATATGTCTATAATAGCCTATAATCGATCACATCCTAAGAATCCGTCTCATTATTGTTAATTCTTATTGTGTGTGACTGCTGTTTGTAGTTGATAATCAAAACCAAAACCCCCATTTGACATTCGTGTCACCTCTTAATTTGAATGATGTATTTATTCGATAATTTTTATTCCTATGACTGATTTGACCACATTTATACTTCCCAATTGAATTTAAAACACGTACAGCTCCCTATGGGATTCGACCCCAACTCATTTAGTTGGGTTTTATACTGATTTACGATCGTTGAACACCTAGAATTGGATGAGGTGTGCTTGAAATGTTAAATCAATGTCCCCTCCGGTGAAGCATGACAGGCCTCAACTATCTCTTGCACCTCTACTTTGGGCACACAATGCCGAATAATATTGTTAGTACATTTCATAATAATGAAAGGTTCATCCCATACATACCTCTTCACATCAAATTAGAATTTCCGCTTCTGATGGATACTCAAACCTTCCCGTAACAATCCACATACAATGAAGTTCGCATAATTGGCATACCTAGGGAAAACACTGTAATGTCTCTTCCCTCAGCCATTTTGGTATCTATTTAAAACCTTGATAGGTGGTCGACTACGTTTTCACACCCCTTTTTATCTCCCACCTCAAAATCAAATTATTGAAGAAGGATCACCCACCGAATTAGTCTTGGTTTTTCTTCTTTATTTACCATCAAGTAGCTTAGAGCGGCATGATCAGTATGCACAACCAACTTTGGTACCCAATGAATAGGCTATAAGCTTTTCAAACTCATATATAACAGATAATAACTCTTGTTTTGTGATGGTATAGTTCTTTTGAGAACAATTCAAGGTTTTCTAGCATAGTAGATGTAGAAAGAAAATATTCTTTTGTTGCCCAAGAACAGCGCCAACTGCCAATCTGCTAGCATCACACATCATTTCGAAGGGAAGATTTCAATCGGGGGCTATTATGATAGGGGATGGGAAGCTCACAAAAGCCTCCAAAGAAGCGACATCAAATTCAAAAGCACTCTCCTTTTCGAGTAGCCTACACAATGAAATAATAACCAATTTTTAAAAAAATTAATGAATCACCAATAGAATCTCGCATGGTCAAGGACACTTCTCACTCCCTTCACTGAAATTGGGGGAGCAAATTTATCAATCACTTGAAATTGTTTGTCCGATCCACTTCAATACCATCACCAAAAGTTTTGTGCCAAGCACAATTCGTTCCTTAACCATGTAATGGCATTTCTCCCAATTAAGAACCAAGTTGGAATCCACATATCTTTGAAGTACCATCTCTAAATTCTTCAAGCACTTTTCAAATGATTTTATAACAACAGAAAAATCATCCTTTAATACTTCCATAGAGTCCTCTACCATATCCACAAATATCGATAACAAGCAACATTGTAAAGTGGCTGGTCCGTTGCACAACCCAAGGGAATTCTCTGAAAGCAAAAGACCAATAGGGGTAAGTGAAAGTCATTTTTTCTTGATCCTTTAGTGCTATGAAGAATTGGTTGTACCCGTCAAGGAAACAATACCATCTCTTACCTGCAAGCCTATCAAGCATATGATCAATAAAGGGCATAGGGAAGTGGTCCTTCTCGGTTCATAAATTTAAATTTCCAGTAATCCATACATACTCACCACCCGGTCACAGGCCTAGTAGCGACAAGTTCAGCGTTTTAATTTGGGACTACTGTTATACCATCCTTTTTAGGAACACATTGGGCCGGAATCACGACCCATTGACTATTCGCAATTGGAAAAATAATTCTCGCATCCAACCATTTTATGATGTCCTTTTTCACAACTTCTTACATTGGAGGATTATCGCAATTAAACTAAAAATGCAGGAATTTCATAAGTAAGAGACAATCTAAGGGTGTGGGGATTGGTATTGATGTCAAAAAGGGTACAAGTGCTTGCTCAATAGTGCTAGATAAACATGGATAGGCTGGGTAATCTTCAATGACAATAATCTTCTTTTGCTCTCATAGCATCAAATCATAGAATATTCTTTCGGTCTCATCTATGTAAATTACAAATCAACCTACTACCTTGAGGAAATCTCTCTTTCGAGCAAACCATAGAAATCAAACTTAAATCGCATGCATCAAGTTATTTATCAACTTCAATTGATCTCTTTCGATCATCAATCAAAGATCTATAATAGGATTAAGTTTGAAACCTTAACCCATAAATTAACCACATGTTAAATAACCTAAATCCATGAATGAACTGCAATAAAAAAGAGCAAAGCACAAGACTCACTAAATTAAATCAACACCCAACCCCATAATGATAGCCCTAGATTTGGGGTTATAGCCAAGCATCATAGAAATAAAAGAAATTATACCTATGATTTACCAGACATATATGTGTTGATATTACGCAATAATCTTCAGCATTCACTTCAATTTAAACCCTCAATTGTCAATTACAAGAGTGTTTGAAAAAAAACCCAAAACTAAGAAGTCTATTTTTTATGTAATCTATTTTCTGCATCATAAAACATAATACTCTCCAAGAACTTCCACTTTCTCTCTCTTTAGGTCTATTTATAGTTTCCCCAAAATTAGCCACAAAATTCCATGTGTGACATGTTTGGCGATATTAGTCGGGCTCACCTAACACGTTCAACGGATTGTGATTTGCTCTTTAGCTTGCTCTTCTTTTTCTTCAGGCTTTAGATGTTTGAACCTCAGTTGAAGAACTCGATTGAGTAAGCCTTTTACATTTGGTGGATTGTCGATTACCTTCATGTTTGCCTATTCAACTTTTATTTTTACTCAGGAGTCCGTCACCTTCAGCAATTGAACTTCTAGCTCGCCCAATCTACTTTGGCGAATTGCCGTTTCAACTTTAGTCTACCGACCTTCTTTGAATATATTCAATTGTGAATAGTGTCAACTTGGGAAAGGTCTAGCCAATTGGGCTATCCACCCTTTTTGTTAGGCAACTACCAGTTGGGAGTTTGTACTGCATAAAATATTTTTGGCCTCTTTTATGTATTCATCCTTGTCTTATTCTTTAGCCTTCACAACTGCAAAACATCAAAATATCATTAGAATGTGACATAAATAGGCATGGAAAACACTAATTGTTAATCTAAAAAGGCCTTAAATGAGTAAATATGTACCACTCATCAATGAGTTTTTTGCAAGTCTGTCATTCGTCTCCTATTAGTGGTCATCATAGTGGTATCTGGAATGCCTACAAAATATTGCAATGACGGTATCACATGCATACAATTCACAAAGATTGTCATATTTTGCTAAGTCTTATGATTGTTTTCAAAGAGAAGGAGGTATTTCAAGAAAACAAGAAGTCCCACTTACTTCGATCTTGGTGAATTGTTCGGTGTATGTGACCTTGACTTTATAGTTCTATTTGTGAGTTCGAATGGGATAAAGTACATATTTGTAGCGGTCGACAATGTATCTAACTGGTTTGAAGTTGTTAAATATTTAAACAATGAAGGAAAGAGTGTCAGCGTGTAAATATCTTCTCCAGATTTGGTAAGGGCAATTAACAGCGATGGAGGTCCTCACTTTTGTAATAAGCTGTCTAAAGCAATGCTTGAGAAGTATGGTGTTCGACATAGTGTAGCAACTTCTTATCATCCGCAGCCTAGTGGGCATGTTGAAGTCTCAAACACGAAAATCAAGAAGATCCTGGCAAAGATTGTGAATGCAAACAAAATATATTGGTCAAGGAAGCTTGAAAATTCTTTATGGGCATATCAAACTGCAATAAAGATTCCCATAGGTATGTCCCCTTACAAACTTATTATTGCGAAGTCTTGTCATCTGCCTGTAGATCTAGAGCATAAAGCCTTGTGGGAACTCAAGAAGTTACATTTAAATTGGGGTGCTACGTCGAATCAAAGGTTGAATGACATAAACAAACTAGATGAGTTTTGCCTACAAGCGTATGAAAGTTCAACTTTGTACAAAGAAAAGAAAATATGAAGAAGAACCATGATCAAAAGATTGAGAAGCGGGACTTTGCACATAGAGACTTTGTCCTTCACTTCCATATAAGGTTGCACCTGTTTCCTAGAAAACTCAAATCCAAATGGTTGAGACTATTTCAAGTGGTTCAAGTATTTTCATATGGAGTGGTTAAATTAGAGAATCATGAGGGAACGAGGTTCAAAGTGAATGATCAAAGGATAAAGAACTATATGAAAAACACAGATGATTGAGGGTTGGGTTCTTGATGAAGTCTGAATAATCAATAAACTTGCCTCGTGCCACGACAATAAATCATGTGTTGCTTGGGAGGCAACCCAAGCTTAGTTATTTTTACATTTTTCTCTTTCTAGTTGTGGGTTTTTAGGCTAGTTTAGGCTAAATTAGGGTCCATATCAAAACAGTGTTAAGAAAAAGAAACGGAAAGCCTAGTGTTTGCTACAATATGTATAGGAATAAAAGAAAAATTTGGAAAAATTTGAAGTGTAGTAGGATCCAACAGATGGGTACTATAGGACGTAGAAACTTCTACGAACAATAGACCCTGTTCTTAAAGCCTTGTCTGAATAAAATCATCAAGGAATTGTTCTGTTAGTACCACATATTAGTCGTAGTTCATTCAACGAACCGTAGATGATGGTTGTAGAAAACTAAGTCCCAATAGAGCTACAAATTTAGGTCTACGAGTGCACAATATGAACCGTAGGAATTTATATGGTCCATAGTTTTTACTCGTAGACTCCAGGTATTTTCTCAAATTTCATTAAGTGTCAAGATGATTTATGGAAGCCTTTTATGGATCGCAGAAAGTCCTACAGTCTGTAGATGGGATTTCATGAAGACCAGTGTATTTAAATTAAAAGATCTGACACTTGGGGGGGGGGGGGGGGGGGGGGGGGGGGGGGGGGGG
>JAJOOR010017318.1:0-35385 GCA_036250505.1 Solanum acaule
CAGTTCCTTGTGTGCTAAGAGATATTCCCCTTTAAAGTGGACCCTTCCAAATCGCATTTTTGCGATTTTTGAATTTTGATACGGTTGCTCTAAAATTCAGGTTAGACCCATTTCCCACTCAATTTGACCCCCTGAATAAGAATATGAAGTCGAATATCCGAAATTAAGCACGGATTTTGAGATATATGGAAATTACAATTATAGGTGTTTTCGAAGCACATTTTCAGGTATTTTTGGGGTCGTTTCAGAAGTGGGCTGATTTTGTTAGTCTATCAACAATTACCCAAAAAGAGTCAAACTTGCGACGCGCTCGAGTTAACCCTGTAATAAAATCCATATTAATTGCTTTCCATTTCCACAAGGGTATGACTATCTCCTGAACTTGCCCAATGGGATTTTGGTGCTCAACTTTCACCTGTTGGTAGTTAGGACACTGTGCCACAAATTCAGCAACGTTCTTTTTCATCCTGTGCCACCAATAGATCTCTTTAATATCATGGTACATCTTCGTTGAACCAGGGTGAATAGAATAACGGGAATGATGTGCCTCTTCCATAATCCGATATCGAAGCCCTGCAACATTCGGAACACATAATTAACCGCTATATCTAAGGACTTCATCTCCTACTATATCAAATGCTAAAAACTAATGATGATGGGCCTTGGCTCGGGGATGCTCTAAGCTAGGATAGTCTTGTTGCCGTGATTTTACCTCCACAACTAGAGATGATACTGATGTGTCATGAATTATGACCCCACTATCGTCTGCCTCTAACAATCTGACTCCCAAGCTAGCTAACTGATGAAGCTCTCGCGCTAGCTCCCGCTTCTCAACACCTAAATAGGACAAACTACCCATAGATATTCGTCTGAGGGCATTCGTTACCACATTTGCCTTTCCTGGATGATATAAAATATCCATGTCGTAGTCTTTTAGTAATTCAAGCCATCGACGTTGTCGCAGATTTAACTTCTTCTGTCTAAAGATATATTGAAGACTTTTATGATCTGTGAAAATGTAAACATGAACGCCATACAAATAGTGTCTCCAGATCTTTAACGCATACACAACTGCAGCCAACTCTAAATCGTGGGTCGGATAGTTCTTCGCATGCTTCCTCAACTGCCTTAAAGCATATGCGATAACCTTACCATGTTGCATTAGAACACATCCCAACCCAACACCAAAGGCATCACAGTACACCGCATATCCCTCTGAACCCTTTGGCAGCGCTAGAACTGGTGATGATGTCAACCTGTCCTTCAGTTCCTGGAAACTATGCTCGTAAGCCTCAGTCCAGTGGAACTTAGCCATTTTTTTAGTCAACTTCGTTAATGGTGCTGAAAGTGAAGAAAACCCCTCTAGACACCTTCTGTAGTACCCAACTAATCCTAAGAAACTACGAACCTCAGTCGGAGTCATGGGTCTGGGCCAAGTCTTTACAACCTCAATCTTTTGTGTATCAACCATAATGTCGGAATCTGATATGATATGGCCTAGGAAAGCCACAGAGCTCAACCATAACTCACACTTATGCCTTATTTGTTTTCATTAAGATTAAGACCTCTAAATCTGAATACACGTCTGAATATTAAGATTTGCATTAAGAGTTTGGTAACTAGATCTGAATACAAATCCAAATATTAAGATGTGGTCTATAAATCTGAAAACTGAATGATTATTATTTGTTATCAATATCTGAACGTACATATGAAATCAAACATTATATAAATAAAATGTTATAAAAAACTCATTTCAACAAAAAAATTACTTTTTGATTAAAAAAAAAATCATAATCATCAAGCATAACATAAAAAAAATCATGAATAAAAAATATATTATATGCAGAATATAATATCAAAAAGTTCAATAAGAATGATGGATACTAGCAGAAAAATAATAAATAAGGTATCATATTATCAACGCCTAAGATATATTTTGGGTAATTAGAAAAACTAAAGAATTCTTATCTTTTTTCCATTAATCTTAATCCAATTCTTTAACTTGTGAACCTCTAACGTCATTCATGTTTTTTTGTAGCAGACACTTTCACAAAATATACTAACACATGTATTGTATCATGGTTCTTCCCATCCAAGTTCATCTAATTTTTCCATATATTCTTCAAATGTAGGTGCACTATTTTTTTAATCAATAACTCCAGAGCAATAATCATCTTCTCATCAATTTCCATCGGACGAATAAGTTTTTTTTCTTCTTCAAAACTTTTTTTTCCAGCTGAAACTGAAGATTGAGATGTAGAATTATCAAGAGCTCCATTATTTTTGTCACCAACTAGTTCAACAACAATAATTTATCAAAGAGTCTCAATAAAATTACTGGCCTACGACAAAATTCTAATAAGAGACCTCAAATATGTATACATAGTTATTATTTTTAATTATGAATAGTAATTTTTCTCTCAAAAATCTTGATGAACATCAATACACTGAAAATATTATTGCAACAAGTGTTCTTGACAAACATCAATACACACTAAGAAAATTATTACTATAAAAAAATAGTTGTAAAGGTTATGAAAATTTACCAGTTCAAGAGGAAAAAATTAGTGTTTGATTGAGAAAAGAGAGGAACAAAATTTATAGTTGAGCGAGCAAAAGTCACGCAAAGATCGAGAGATGCGATATAATATTATTTTATAACTTATTAAATAAGCCTAAATGGTGTTAAGACTCTCCTGCAGATCTGATCCGTTCAGACCTTTTCAGGTCTATTAAGAGACGTTTTGAAAAAAAGAAACAAATGGACTTAATGGGCTGAATCTGAATCATTCAAATTCAGACCTAAAAACCAAACACACTTAATGGACTGAATCTGAATTATTAAGATTCAGACCTCCATTAAGTGCAAACAAATGAGGCATTAGAGAACTTCGCGTAAAGTTCCTGCTCTCGAAGAACCTGAAGGACTGCTCGCAAGTGATCTGCATGCTCAACTTTTGAATGCGAATAGACCAAAATATCATCAATAAATACAATCACAAACGTATATAATATGGCCTGAATATGTTATTCATCAGGTCCATGAACACTGTTGGGGCATTAGTTAATCCAAAAGACATTACCAAGAACTCAAAGTGTCCATATCTGGTTCTAAAAGCTGTCTTTGGAACGTCTTTCTCCCGAACTCGTATCTGGTGGTACCCTGATCTTAAATCAATCTTCGAGAATCACTCAACAGCTTGTAGCTGATCAAACAAGTCATCGATCCTCGGAAGGGGATACTTATTCTTTATAGTCGCCTTATTCAGTTGTCGGTAATCGATACACATTCTTAGTGATCAATCTTTCTTCCTCACGAATAACACTGGCGCACCCCATGGTGAAACACTACGCTTGATAAAGCCTTTATCCAGCAAGTCTTTCAGTTGATCATTAAACTCTTTTAGCTCAGCAAGAGCCATTCTATAAGGAGGGATAAATATGGGTCGTGTACCTGGTAGCATATCGATAGCAAAATCAAATTCATGTTCTGGAGGGATACTAGAGAGCTCGTCTAGAAATACATCTAGAAACTCATTAACTATCGGCATAGACTGAATAGTCGGTGGTTCTGCATCTATATCATGAACGCGAACAAGATGATAAATACAACCCTTAGTAATCATCCTCCTCTCCTTAAAATAAGAAATAAACCTACTTTTCGGCGTTGCTGTATTGCCTTTCCATTCCCGAATTACCTCTCCTCGAAATTGGAATCTAACAATCTTTGTCCGGCACTCAACAATAGCATAACAAGACGTTAACCAGTCCATACCCATAAGAACGTCGAAATCGACTATTTCTAACTCTACGAGATCTACAGAGGTCTAACAGTCGATAATTTATACCGTGCAATCTCGATAGACTCTCTTGGCAATAATAGACTCACCAACTAAAGTAAATACAATAAAGGGTCGATCTAATGACTCTGCTACTATACATAACTTCCCCGTGATAAATGGAGTAACATAAGACATAATAGATCCAGGATCTATCAAAGCATAAACACAATGGGAGAAAACAATCAATGTACCTGTCACAACATCTGGTGATGACTACGAGTCTTGTCGGCTGGCTAGTGAATATATATGATTCTGGCTACTACCAGAACTAGATGTTCCTTCTCTGCCTCCACCTCTACCTCTACCTGCTGGAGTCTGAGGTCCACGCCCTGTAGACTGTGCTGATGAGGAGGAACCTACTGACCTGGTCGACTGACGTATACCACCCTGACCTATGGTTGGGAATTTTCTCCACTCATGCCCCTCATGTCCACAATAATAACAACCAGTGGAACCGTGCCTGCACCTCTCCAATCACAAGTAGCGCAACACGGCGGGGTTGTCCTAGCCTAGCCTGAACCCCTCGAGAGCCTGATGCTCGTGAACCCTCACCTGGGCCTGACTGTCCCTGACGATCAAATCTACTACCCTGGAACTGCTGTGGTGGAGGTCTAGGTGGCCTAATAGAATATCGGGGTCTGGGACCAACCTGAAAATCTCCCTATGACACAACGGGCCTAGCCCTCTTCTATCTCTCTCTCGACCCTTTCACTCATATACTGCAGATGTCAGCGATCCTCTATTTCCTGTGCAAAGGACTGAATTCGCGAGATAACCATATTATCATTTAGTGCAGCGGTATAACGAGCGTCGATATAGTCTGAGTCGAGCCCTCCCACAAATCTACGCACCTTGTCATGCATTGTATCAACAAATGGTGGTGCATATCTAGCCAATGAATCTGAATCAAATTTCACCCCGTACTCTCGGACACTCATGCCGCCCTGTCGGAGGTTCAGAAACTGGTCCACTCGACCATCCCTAATCTCTCGAGGCAAATAATGATCTATGAAAGCTTCTGTAAAGCTATCCCAAGTAGGTAGAGCTGCATCTTTTCCCTTAGATCGCTACCAACTTTCGTACCACAATACTGCAACATCACGCATTCAAAATGTTGCTAACTCAACTGACTCAGTCGTTGAGACATGCATGACTCTGAATATCATATGAAGCTAATCAACAAAGTGTTGAGGGTTCTCTCTGCGATCTGTCCCTGTAAACTGTGGAGGATTCAAGGCAAAAAATTCACGAACTCTCAAGCTTTCGATCCCTTCAGAAGGTCCGGCAACATCTGGCGCAACTAGCTGGCGTTGTGCAGCTACTAACTGTGCTAACAAACATACTGCACTCTTGAAATCCTGGTCAGTTGGTATATGAGGAACTAGATGTGGTACTGCTGGTAGAGTTAAGGGTCATGTATCCCTCATAGGCTCCTGAAGCGATGGAGAACCTATAGGGGGCTGAGAAGATGTCTCCCCTGGGTCTCACAATAAGCTACCTCCACCTGTGGTACCTTATCGGTACCCTCACCTACAGCTGTATCTAGCCCTTGGCTAGTTGTGGTCTGTCTAGTGTCGACTTTCTCTATCTGCATACAAATATTAATTATAAGCCAGAAACCTCAACCATTAAGACACTGATCTATAGCACGAGGTGAGCAAAAGAAGGATAGTCATTCTAACATGCCCGACAGCTTCTTGCTTATCGAATGTGGTGCACAACACATTTATTAGCAAGACTTTACTAGACACGGCTTGCAGACTCCCTAGGATACGCCGTTGCTCTGATACCAAGTTTGTCACGCCCTAAACTTAAGGGGATCAACTGGCTCCTAATGCCAAAACTCAGGCCCGAGCCGACCCTATTGAACCATTTGCTACTAGCGCATGGTAGCCATACGCAATCAAGAAAACAAACAAGTATATCTCGGCTTAAAACTAAGCACTCGGCCGGCAAGGCCCCTGTCAACAGATCTATAAACGAAACAGCTACTCCCAAGAGTTCATATAAAGAAATAGCCAACTAGCACAGAAGTCCTGATTGAGCCGTCGAGGCCACCATGATCTCTATATCTAAACTAAAAACATGTATATATCAAGACAATACATCAAACAGCTCAGAAGCTTCAGCAAACTAACAAACTAGGCCAGCATGGCCAAAACGTAGCTACACACCCCACACATTAGTCTGCAAGCCTCTAAGAGTAGTAAAGATTGGCGGGACAGGGCCCCAACCTACCCATAAAAAGATATACAACAAAAGCTAACAAACCTCCAAACTATGGCAGCTCCGGAGAAAAGGGGCTAGCCAACCGGATAAAAGTAAATCCTGTTGTTGAGGTGGTCTACTGGGTCGTCTGTCGGGACCTGCATGCATGAATGCAGAACCCCCAGGCAATGGGGCGTCAGTACAAAATAATGTACAGAGTATGAAAGACAATAGATTATGAGCAGGTATCCTAATATACTGGAATAATACGATAAATAGATCAAGGATAAGATAAATGTACCGACCTACTCCTAAATCTTAAATTATTAAAAATAGTAAAACAATAACCTAACCAAGCCCCCATAAGCTCAGTAGGTACAAACAACACACAAAACCACCTACTCATGCCCTCATAAGCTCGGAAGGTGCCAGTTAGTCTATATACCCCTAGCAGTAGTCCTTTAACCCCGTAGGCAGTCACATAGCCCTCTTAGGCATTAATATAATTCCGTAGGCAGCACATATATCTCTTAGGTATCAACATAGCTTATAGACAACTCATAGCTCTTTTAGGCCACAACATGGCCCTGTAAGAAGCACATAGCCTTCTTAGGCGTCAATATAATCCTGTAATGCAACTCATAGCCCTTGTAGGCATTAATATAGCCTCGTAGGCAACTCATAGCCCTCTTAGGCATCCATATAACCCCGTAGGCAGAACATAGCTTTTCTAAGCATAAATCACATTTTTGCAGCTAACCACAATATCCCCAAAGGCAACAATAACAATCCAATCGCTAAAAGCGAGCAATTTAGTTATAAGCAACCTATACAAATAGCCTCTAAGTCGTGTCCAACATAGGGACGCTACTAACTGAATAAAAATCCCGACAAGGGAGGATTATATCACCTCGAGCAGCCAACAATCAACAATAATAAGTATAAGTATAACAAGGATAACAACCCAATTACATTGCTCCGAAGCTTTGAGGAAACATGCCGTAAGTAGGGAATAGCCTTAACATACCTTTTTCGCTGAATTCACGTGGCCTAACGACTTTACTCACAATCCCTCTCAATACTACACCAAAGGCAGGACCATAATCAACACAAAAGAATATAAGATACCACGATAATTCGATAAAACGATATGTATTTCCGTCGCAAATTGTTATTTGTGACTTATCAAAGCTAGAGTCGATGAAAGAAGGGTCTTACCTTGATTTAAAGTTCATAAAACACCTCAAAACTTTAAAATATGCCCAAACCCCTGCTGTCCACACAACAAAGTACTATATGCTAGGAAATCAATAAAAACAAATTTATACCATGTTGACAACCTCAACGCGTAGAACAACTTTTGTCAAGGACTTAAGTCACAAAAATCTTTAACTTGGTTGATCTTAGAAGTGGGTTTTGTGAGTTTTTTGGTTATTCACTAAGAAAAATGAAGGGAAAATGGAGAAAATTCGAAGAAGATGATATATATAGAGTTCCACCGACCTAGGGGACCACCTCGCATGCCTGCTTACGCAGTCTTGCAAAAATGCAAATATCTCTCCATTCTGAAGTCGTATAAATTCACGGGTTGATGCGTTGGAAACTAGAATCTTAGACCTTCGATTTCATAGGTCGTGAAAACCATAACTCTTTATAGATTGAGAGAAAATCTTCGAGACATTTGACCCAAATTTCAGACAAATCTTTAAGAAGGAATTTACGGTAACTTTCGCCTACTTTTATTTTGCCACTTACCTAACTTCAAAACTTGAGATACAACCCTGAAACACTTAAAATATCACATAACACATCATTCTTAATTTATTACCCACCCTCCTGGTCTTTCCACGAAGATACGAGTCAATTTAGACGTTTCGAAAAGTTAGGGTGTTACATCAGTAAATTCGTTCTTCATTTTCTTCTTATTTTGTGCCTTGAAATTATTATCTTTTTCTTCTCAGTAATTTCATTCCTTTTTTTAGAAAAAAAAATATCTCTTCTCCTCCATTATCTAAATATAATCTCCCCTTATCCCAATTCATTTCCTCCATCTTTTTTTTCCTTTTCTATTATGTACGTTTTTGTTTCTTCTTTTTTTATGAGAAGTCATTATAATTGTAGTAGGAGATACAAATATAAGATTTTCACTTTTTTGAAATATTCATCTCTATTTTAGTTGGAGAGGATCCGGTAATTATAAATTAAATAATTCAATTATTTATTTCTCCTCTAGCGGATATAGTGCAAAAGAAGTGAAAAAGAAAGTATTGTGTATTTCGTATTTTGTATTAGTATTGAATGATGGATGAAAAAACAAATTTGATTTTCAAGAAAGAACCAAAAACTAAGTAGTGTACAAACCCAGCATAAATTACATGTTTTCTCAAAATTTGTGTGATGATGAGGGGTGGTCTATGGTGGAAGAGTGAGGAGGAAGACATAGGAGCGAAAAGAAAAATAATGGAGGGTGGTGGAAGATTGCAAAGAGAAAGAGTGAGGAAGAAGAAAAAAAGAAAAAATCACCAAAAGAACTCCTCAAATGCGCTTAAAATTGGTGTTGCATAATTACTATATTAAGTCAGCAAAAAGTGTCCAAAAAACACTGTGAAGCCCTACATAAAGTGTTTAAATGAACAAAATTCAATTAAAGTATCTAAATGAAACTTTGTGTCAACTTTAAGGGGTCATCGATGGGTTCAGCCAAATTCAAAACTTCCCAAATATAATTAAAATTCAAAATCATTCGCCGCCAAAATTATTATTGTAAATCAATCAAAGATGGCTTTCAAATATAGGCATGAGTATGATATCCATGAATGTGAAGGTCCAGTCAAAAATGTGGAAGGTGTGGCATATGTCAAGATTATCCTACTATACAACTTGTCTCGGGCATGCATCTACTCCACCATTTGCATTGGTCATAAAAATCTCAACCGATTCAAGTTTTAACCTATTTGAAGAGAACTTTTAATTGAGTTCAATTTAATTTTTAATTATATTCATTTTAAGACTTTTTATTTGTATTGATGTAATGTATATTTCTATATTAAAAGTATGAATTACTATTTATTTTTAATTTTTTAGAATTTATTTATCCATTTGTAACTTTTTTGAATAAAAATTCTTAATTTGAAATTCAAATTATGGTTATAAAAATTAAATAACAACATAATAAAATTACTGAGGTTAAGCGGGTCAAATTGGACGAGTCATGACCTAACCCGATTTTTAACATATTTGAGTCCAACCCATTTAAACCCAAAGTAAAGTTGGACAGGTCATTATTCAATCCAATTTATGTTTCAACTTATTTTAATATCTTCAATTTTAACACAACCCACCAATTGACACCCCTACACATAACCAATATTATTTTTCTTTTATATAGAATTTCTCAGACTTTTTCTTTTTTCAGAATGAATTATAAATTATGCAACAGGGTGTTACAAATATTTGAAATATGTTATTATCTTCGTTCCATTTTATATGAGTTAATTTTACTCGACATAGAGTTTAAGAAAGAAATTAAGACTGTTAAAACTTGTGGTTTAAAATAAATTACTTCTTCTGTTTCCATTTATATGTTATCATTTTAAATTTTATGTCTCTTAAAAAACTATGTAAATTTACCATTATACCTTGTTATTTAGTATTCTTTTGAAATCAAGTAGTTTTAATAAATGAACATAAATCAATTTATTTTAATTAATTAAATTGATCAATGAATATGAATTAATCATTTAAATTTCCTATGTTGGTCAAATTCATATTTTTAAGGCTAATAATTCTCAAGGGTAAATAAAAAGAATAATGTCATTAATACATTAATTTTGTAAAATGACAATATTAAGGATCATCTATTTTAATAAGGACGGCATATAAAAAAGAACGGAAAGAATAGAAATATGTGTGACTATAAATAATTTCATTAAAAATAAAATGAACATTGCAAAATTAACTGCTACTGAATATATAAATGTACCATTATTTTTAGAACAGATTAAAAAGGTAAGTTTATAAACCATAGACAGAGGGAGTATAAAGAAGGCATTCAATCAACATTGGTTGTTGTGCACCGATGGGAGTGTTTCATCCTTAACCAGAGTACTCGAATTCGAGCCCCAAGTATGGAAAAAGTCATATTGAGAGCACCACCCCGAATGGGCCCTGCAATGCGCAATCCAAATTTAGTCGAACCTCCAATGTGATTCCGAACACAAGGTGGTAAACCAAAAAAAAAAAAACATTCAGCCAACAAAAAATAAACAAGAAAGAGGTTAAAATAGCAGCGAAAAGAATTTCGTTTGGTTCTCATTCCGAAGACTTAGGCTTAAGGAACAGGTGGCAAAAGCAAGGGACACGTTATGCACCGAAAAGCCTTCAGCTTGAATTCTAGGTGACTGCCACGTGTACTATTATCCTTTACCATCTTATACACAAACTTAAAAGAAAGTAAAAAAGAAAAACACACAAAAATTTCTTATTCTGAATTTACTACTGGCATATTTGTTTTCACTTGTAAATAAATAAACAAATAAATATCTATAACTCATTTTAAATCATAAATTTTACGTGAAACACGATATCGCACAATATAGAATGGAGGAGTATATATAAATATGTACTATATAATTTTTGCGCTGTTCCTTCAAGGATAGAGCATGAAAATATATATGCCTTGACGCTTTGAAATTTGAATCCTCATCTAATTAAAGCACTATTTAATTACGTTAGTTAGGTAAAGTCTTTAACTTGGCGTTACACCTAACTTAAGTGCATAAGGGGAGTAACACTTCCCGGATTAACTAAAATGGAAGCGCAAAAAAGGTCAATTTTTTTTTATAACAGTGTATTTGAATCACGATAAATTATATCTGTTATTTTACATCAACATAAATAATAACTATATTAATCGTGATCGTCAAAGCTCAAACATATGAGAATTGCTAACAATTTTATTGACTATAGACCATAGTATAGGAGATGGTAAGTACATCTACATCAACTACTACTCAACTAAATACTGATGGCTTACAGCGGATTTCCTCTTTCTATTAAGAAATTCTAAAGAAAAAGTCCCTCGGATGAGGAAAAAAGGGCTTGATAGAGATGGATAGAAGAAGCACTGCAAAAACTGTGGGAATTAGGAACTAGCTTCGTTCTATTGCCTAGTGTCTGAGCTAACATTAAGGAATAGGCGGAATGCTTAAGAAAAAGAGAAAGTGACTTCGGGACAAAAGAAAAAGCCCTCTTCTTCTCAGTACCAATACCTAAAGCTCACTGAACTTGAGCTATCGTAATTCAGTTTTCGCAGTTCCTCTCCCCTTTCCCTATCGGTGGAGTAACTGCGTACCTCTATAGAGCTTCCTAATGCGTTTTCTGGACATCATATATATGATTATTCTTTCTTAAACGACGCATCAAAACTTGAAAAGCTAGAGGTTGATCTAATTAAAGCCTAGGCACATTTCTGAAACTTTATTGGTTTATAAGAAGGAAGAACCAATAGAACTTCCCAACAAGTACTACTTTATAATGACAGAGTCTCAATATAATTCAGTTCTACAAGAGATTCTCTGAAAAAAACAATCCTTTCAATCAATATGTGCTGTTATTTGAACGTGTGAATGCGGTGTGCATAATGATTCAATACACGAAAATCACCTAAGTTTTGATGTCCTACATCATATTTATATATATATATATATATATATATATAAGTTTAAATCTTAAATTCAACTCAAAATTCAAAATTGATGAACAAATTCACTTAGAAGTAATGAATTGCCGAAAAACTACAAGCTCAAACCCTACTAATAAAAAATATACATAATGAATTGCTGAACGTTTCATCATCTATCAATTCATTTTATCTCATGTGAATTGTTAGTGAATGATTTTTTCCAAGGAACCAGCAACAATAGGCAACTGTCGTCTATATAGTAAGTTAATCTAATAAGCTAAACAATATGTTAAAAATATATAATATTATTTTTTTTGGACATGATCGGTGTATAAATTAAATTCATTTAAATATGAACTATATATCCCTAAACAAAGAAAAGAACAAGCCAAATTAGCAAAGTAGAAATTTTTTTAGTTGCAGCTGCCTGTCCAATAATTTCAATTATTTAACTAGTTCTTAATTATCTCAACCTGTGCAATGATATCAATTCTTGTTACTGATAATTAAATGAAGATTTAGCTTTCATTTATTATTTGCAGTAGTGTCTTCATGTACTGAGGGATTTCGACATATGGACATACACACATATTAAATATGATTTGATAATTGGTCAAAATATTGAAATTCATACATGTTAGAATTAAACTCTTATCATTATATCTAAAAATAACGCTAATAGCAAGGTAAAACTTTATTTCTCAGTCAAGTTCTCAAGTGTCATGTCGGATTATAATTCCGACTTGGCCCATCCACAGTCCCTTATGGATCTTGTCATAGGAAGAATGTTGATAATGTTCAACAATCAACACACACAAATGTTCTTAAGGTGATAGTTCAACTTGCAAATAAATATATTTTAAAATCATGTATATATGTGAATGTGATCTACTTCTTCTTCATCGATCCTTTCCCATTAATATTACACAGTAGGTTTTTAAGAACTTTAAATACAAGAAATGATAGATAATTCTCAATGAACACACTTTTAGTTGCCAGAAAATAAACCTGACTTTTCTAGAACGAGCTGATCAACTGCCTGTAAAAAAATCAACTCCCTCCATATATATCAGTTTAATTCACCTGGTTAGTGTAAATTACCTAGTAGAATGTATACTCATACAAGTTAGTGCATCTTTTTAGCTGACATATAAATATTTGGCATGCGTCTCAAAAATCTAACATATATATATCAAGAATAAATTCACTTGATATACGTTTTTGGATTATTAGATTGAAATTAAAGATAGCAAAGTATGAAATTCTCAACTTTGAAGTATATCCAAAGTTAAGTTCAAAGCATCCACTTAAACTAAAACAAAAGAGTGAAGATCCTATATGTTTTTAACAAAATCGCCTTCATATTCTTTCTAGATCGATGTGATAATTATATCATGGGGAATAACATCTCTCCAGCTTCTTTGAAACTTGAGTAATCGAGTTAAATCATTTGTTATATACCTATATTGTCCATCTTATTCGTAGATCGAATTGGATCAGTGGTTATTTATATGAATTCAACCTTGAACCAATTTAAGAAGATACAAGGATAATCTTCATAAATTGAAATTAAGCAAAATCAAGTCAGTAGATTTCACGATCTCAACAAACTCTTTTTACAATTTATAAGTAGAGATTACACAAGAAGTGCTTGCAAATCCTCCTTTTACGAAAGATTTTATGCGCAAAAGCAGCACAATTACCAATAATAATTATTTAGCATTATATAATAAAGTATATATTTAGGTAATTTAATTACCTGCTAGTTGCATCCTCATTAACGACCCAATCTAAGAGCAGCTTTAGCATCAAGTCTCCATGCAAATCCTCCAAATTCCATCTTCCATACATCACACGGCATTGTCTGTGAGTTCTTCGTGTACAGTATCCTCACAGTGCATGCAAAAGCTGATGAGTTAGGCAACAATATTTTCTCCTTCACTACCAGCCACGTCACCAGCTCCGGCGAACTTCCAGAACCTTCTAGAGGATCAACCATTCTCCGGTACGCCAGATTCACCCACTGAACTCTATCTAAACCGTCTGATATCAACCCTGGACACGTGTCAGCCTCCAGATTCTTCATCTTCTCCATGTCCGTACTACCTAACGCTTCTCCATCTACCAACGCGTTTGTCATCCGGTCTACCATCACCCATGACTCCACCACTCTTTTCTTCTGCATCTCCACCGTCCGATCTATCTGATTCTCCGATTTCTGAAAATTCATCCAGAAAGGTCGAGATCCGGAATTGTCTAGACTGTTTTTGACGCCGCTACTACTTTCCGGCATCAACTGAAGAGTTAAAACAGCTCCGTTATCCTCATACAGTGAAGATCCGTCTTTATTTGCTTCGTCTCCTTTGTTAGACTTGCATTTGCTACTTTTCTTAACTCTAACGTACTTTCTCTTCGCTCTTCTTTTGGTAACAAGTTCCGTGTTGTTATTTTCAGGTGTAGATCCATCAGATGAACCGCCGGCCACAGGTTTCGGTGCGATCGGTCGGAATCTTAGCATTATCCGATTCATTATCATCGTATCGTGCGGTCCACCGGCGTACTTAGCAGCAGGAAAACCATTTCCATCGTCCATCACAGCTGAAGAGGTCTCTCCAGGAGGTGTTTTTAGACTGTGAAAATGAAATTTGACCGGTTGCCAAGTAGATTATCATAGTTACAGCACAGTGATAGGGGTGAAGAAAGAACACGTGTCTAGGGCAAATGTAGAATAGTGAAGAGATTTGATTGGTGCAGAGCGATTAGGTGGGTCCTCTGATAAAGTAGCGTATCCAGGGAAATTGGGTGTCCTGATTGGTTTGAAGGGAAGAGCCAATGAGAAGGTGGACACGTATATTGCACTGAGACAAAAAAGATGCCACGTATGTACCTTCTAAGTTGAGAGGCCCAAAGTGGTGAATACTTTTTGGTGGGAGGTTGCCATTACTGGACGCGTGTCTACTGGTAGAATAGTTGACTTTCACGCTCCTTGCTCTCCCGTGAGAATCACCCTACTCCCTTTCCGTTTAATTTAATTTGATATTCATTTTCAGAAGTAAAAAATATATTTAGCATATTTACAGCTATATTGAATGTAATGAAATATTTTTTTTATTTTGTTATTTTAAATATGCAATGTAAACATTTAAAACAAGTTGCAAAAAAAAAAATGAATGTTTTCTAGTATAAAAATATTTCTCCCGTTTCATTTTATATGATTCTTTTATTTTTAATATGTTAAAAAAGGAATGTCAGCTTAGTATAATTAGAAATAATTTCATTTTAATTTTTTTAATCTTTAATAAAATGATTATCAACCACATAAATATTTAAATATTGTTTTAGATCATAAATTTCAAAAAATTTATTTTCTTCTAAACATTACACCAAGTTAAAGACTGTCAAATAAAAAAAACCAAGAAGTGAATCAAAAAGAATAATATTTTTTTCGTTTAAAAAAGAATGACCTCCTTTTTTTTTTAGTTTGTTCAAAAAAGAATGATCTTTTTCTTTTTCTGGTAACGTTTTAATTTCAGTTTTCCACGTGACATGTTTAAGACCACAAAATTAAAGAATAATTTTGTACATTTGATATAACTTTAATTTAGGACCACAAAATTCAAAAAATTTCTTTATTTTTTTAAACTACATGTCAAATCAAACTAAATCATTCTTTGTGAAACGGAGGAAATAGGAAAAAAAAGTAGGTAATTGGATGGGAATTGTACTTAAACAAATGGTTGATGCTTAGTGAGTGAAGTTAACGCACTTGTGTGAGAATTGTTGTGGTTAATAAGGCTATGGTATTCGGACGCGTGGGGATTATTAGGGTGACTACTAGGGCCCAGGTAAATATTTGCGTCCGTATTAGAATCTCAAAATTAAATGTTTGGACATGTTATTGCTGTCTTGGATAGTGAAGGGAAAATAGATGAATGGATGAAAAGATTGAAAAATCGAACGCTCATTACTAAGATGAAAATTAATTTATTAAGATTTATTATCTCGTATAAGTAGACATTAAAACATTTATGAAGGTAAGAAAATTCTTCTGAAACATGTTATAATAACTAAATGAAACCTTAGCTAGGTCCGGCTTGACCAGAAGCGAATTCATGATTTTAAGAAAATGAGTGCACCATTACTAAAGATAAGATCAAAAAATTTATAATAACAATAACTAAGCGAGCAAAACATAAAAAATTACTTTATCACAAAAAATATCATCAGTTTACAATTGTACTCTATGAGATTTCATATTTTAAAAACGATCTATAATAGCATCATTACTTACATTTTCAAATATCTCCGCTCTATCTTACCAACTAAACAACCATTAACTCTTGATGATTTCCTATTATAACTAATGGCAAGATTATTTTTTTACGGAAACTCTAAAATTAAAGTGATATATTTAATTATTATTTTTTATTTTGTTAGTTTGTTAATTAAAAAGAGAAATTATAAACTAAAAAAAAAATTTACCTTAAACTTCCACGATGATGATTTTTCTAGATTTTTGCTTGAAGTTGGAGACTTGGAGTTCTTTGTGTGGAAAATAAAAGGCAAATTTAAAGAGAGAAAAAAAAATATTTTTGAAACTTGAAAAGTAGGTGAGAAGAAAACTTGAAACTTTTGAAGTCTTTTGACTTTAGATCTTTAAAATTTAGCTTTTTTTTCCTGAAAAAACGTGTATTAAAAAATTGAAACAAATTGTGGCCTGTTGGGATCGAACTCGGGACTTTGGTGTTAAAATCTGATTGTCAAATCAATGAACCATCCAGCAATTTTGAGAACGGGTTCCATAAGTTTTATTTAATATATTCTTTAATAATTATACAAGTAATATATCGAGTTTAGTCGGATGACCATAGGTTCCGATAAACTAAATTTGATACATAATCCCCCCCCGGGCTTGACCCATTTCTTAAGGTTCATCCTATGTCAAATTCGCTCGTGTGTATATATAAGTTGTTGTTTCATTCTATATCGATCCCTTTGGGACCTCAGATAAAATTAAAATAATACAGAAAAAATTAGTATGATGTTTGCGCAAGGAGTGATATAACTATTGGGGGTTTAGATATGAAAAGATTATTGACATAATCAAGTAGATTTTGATAAGATTCTCGAGATAGGAAATGTCAGGAATAGGAGTCTAGTTTCTTTGTTTTTCATTTATTAGGATTTTCATTGGTTGCTTGTATAGATATGAAACATAGTGAGACAATTACGCTAGATTTTCTTTAGATTCTATTTCCTAATTTTATTTTATTTTATATTTTAAAAGTTTGCTTACAAATGAAACTCATATGCTAACATGTTCAAGAATTAATATATTTATAAAATAATTGATATTCATAAACTGATTTTATGTGACTATGCCATTGATTTTAATACCCAATAATAAGGAAAATAGTATGAAGAGATTATTCTTTAAACCTAACTATGACTCATCATTGGGCAAGTTGGAATTTGAAAGGAAAAATATAAAGCCCCAAAAGTCTGGTAATATGCAACTAGAGGAATCTTCAAAGCTAAACAGTATACTAATGATTATAATTTTTATTTAATTAAAGCTACTTTTTATTGTTCCTTTTTTCAATTATTTTCTTATTCATTCATTTAATAATCAAATCAACTGGAAATTCAGTAATTCACTAAGTTTGGAAAATCAAAATCTTAATGAAAAGTTGGTATAGATATACTAGTATATATGCAAGTGGAATAACTTGGATTTGATGATATTGATGTTGCTTAATTTTTCAAAATAATGTGCTTATTTATAAGCTAATTTTGATAAGAAAATGATTTCTCGTCGTTAACAAGGTGAAAGTTAAGGTTGAAGGTGACAAATTTAATTTATGAAATAATAAACGGTCTAACTTGTTTATGTTTGGGCTAATTATTGACCCGCCAATTTTTTCGATTAACCTATTAAAATTTATATTTAATCTAAATTAATTAATGAAAAATCTTGTTAAAATATTTTTAAATTTATATTAAATTATATAAAATTTAAATTAGAAAAATATTATTTATAATCTATATTAAAAGGAATAAGATTGACAAATATCAAAGGAGGACTGTAGGGAAGGCAGCTGAGCAAAAATGAGGTCAGCAGAAAAAAGAACAAACAGACAGTACTTGTGTAATGTGTGGTTTTTGAATGGATAAGCATATGACCATATTTTCAAACATTTTTGGATGAAATATCAACAATCTTATCTGGTTAGGTTTGCACAGTAAAGGTCCACTACTTCGCAGATTCAAAATTTTAAATTTATAATTAGTTAATTAATTTCATAATATATTATAAAAATTATTAAATTCACACGAACTCATGTAACATGTGCTAAATTCCCCGCAACCCCTCTTCTCAGTCTATATATCATGTTGGTGGATAGGACTTTTTACCTTTTGTATAATTACTTGGAGTTTTAGAATTGTTATGTTATATATGGAAAAGAAAGCTCAGTTTTATAAATGCTTAACTTTAACAAGGTGGTGGATTCATGAAATTATGGCAATAGGTGGACAAGTTTATGCTATATGCATTAAATTAATTATAAAAATATATATTTGTATAATTATTATTAAGTAATTAGTTGATGATTGGTAAGATAATACTAACTTTGTTAAGTAATTAGTTGATGAATGTGCGTGCGCGGCAAAGCAAAATATCTTAATAAATTTAGAAGATTGTTTATATATTGCGCCTAAATAATTTTATGCTATTTTTTTTATAATTTAACATGTCGCAGTATGCTAGATAACTTATTTTCTTAATAACCAATTATTTCATTATTGACAGTGACATGTACAGTAGCTATTTATTATATTATAAGTGACTCAAAGAGTTCATTCCTTTTACACTTGTCACCGTTTCATTTTTAATAGTCAAATAATATAAATTTAGATTAATATTATAAAATATATATTTTTCATCATAATAATATAAGAATATTTTAAAAATTATCATAATTTTTGTATGCATTTGAAAATTCAAATTTTGATATAAAATATTAATTTAATTTATTTAAAAATAATTAAATTGATAACGTACATACTAACCTGCTTGAAATATCCATATCAAGATGCTGGTTAGCTGGGATCTTGCCAGAGTCGATGCACCTACATAAACAGACATTATATATATACTATTAAAAATAGTAAAATCAGAAATCTTAGGGAAAAAAAATGAACAAACGGAAATATTTATGTTTCATAATATTCTTTTTATTTCAATTTATTTATCTAACTTTTAAAATTTATTCAAAAATTACTATTCATTAATTTTAATTATCTGTATAACATGTTTAAGAATTTATGACTAAAAGACATTTTACTTAGATTCAGTTTAACACCATAAAATTCCAAAGTTTTTTTCACTTTCTTAAATTTTGTTTTAAGTTAAAAACAGAGAAATAAATTGACGAAACAGCATAAAGAGTTGAAAACAGATTCTTCTTTAAATGAATTAAAAAAAAAAAGTTTATGCAAAGATTATCATAAGCCGGAGTAACATCTATCTTACTTTTTGCCAAATATGAAGCTTGAATTATTGCAGACAGCTTTACAATTATGGCAGGATGCGCTGTTTTCTGTCAAATCTCTCCTCTTTAATCCCTCATTCATGCGGTAGGTAGGGCTTCATGATTCATGATTCATCTGAATGTGATACTTAATTTTAACACGAAACATATATAAATTTATAATTTCAAATCCATAATCCATATCCCCGCCTTCGTAGAGTATGAAATAATGTACCGAGTATACATACAATAAAATTGAAAACAGGGCATAGTTTTTACCTGAACTTTATATATGGATATGCCAGTAGCAGACCACCGGCGTAGTGTGTGTGCGCGCGCGCGCCAATAGATGGAAAGCAGAGGCGTCGATCGGTTGGCAGCGACGCCCATTTCCAATTTATCAGATAAGATTCGAATGTGTGTATATAAAAAGTATGTAAGTATTAATTAAGGAGATGTACATAACTGTAAAAGACAAATAAAAAAAAAATTGTTTGTAGAGAAGGATATATGGGTGCTGTTAATGGTTAATTTTTTTTCCTTAGCTTTGAGTTTTGGGACATCTCTGTTTCTCTGTAGACATAACGCTGTCTGTCTATGCCGTGGAAGTTAAAAGGACAGATTGAGATGGGTACGAGCAGTGGCGTTAGCCACATGGTGGTCAGTCAGGTGTCCAGCTGGATATCCTTTATAAGTTGAAAAAAATATCGTATATACGACTAAAATGATACACAGAATGATTAAATAACATATTTTCGACATTCTTAGCATAACAAGTTGTTATAATCTAGAAGTTTCGTCTCCTTGAAATGAGAAAATGCTCGTGCGTTCAAATCTCACTAGTCCATTGGGTACGAGTGACAAGAGATGATAATTTTGAAATAAAATTATTTTTTATTTGATTAGGGATATTAATTAATTTTATAATTATTGATTTCACTATTTATACTATAATGAGAAGATAAATATTATAGGATAAATTGACATATCAAATATTATAATTTATAAAAGAAATTTATTTATCTCATCTTACCAATTATGCCAGAGTATATCTTAAAAGGGAAAAGCCCCCCAAATGCTTGAAAATAAAAGTTATTTTGTTTGGGAAGTACCTAGTGTCACGGACTTGGAGTTTTCGCTAAATCTCTGTGTGGCGCTTGACAACTTACTCACTACACTTTCAAGATATTGTAAGCTCAAACAAGCCTTTAAAGACTAAGATCGTTAAGAGAATGCAAAGAAAGACTTAGAAAGAACAAAAGAGATTTTGGAAGAAGACTTTTTATATTGTTTGGAATGCTTAAAACTTGAGTGATGTCTTGCAAATGAAAGACACTTCTATTTATACTACAATCCAAGGGCTAAAGTATAATTTAAAATTATTTTACAAGTCCCTAAAATATTTACACATTGGTCCCTCTCTAGAACTCTCTACATACTCTAGGATGTTCCAAGGCTTTCTTGAAATATCTAAGGTGTTCAAGAGTTTTCCGTCAGCCTCTCCTCAACTCTAGAATCCTCCACCCCTATTCGGATGCAAAAATTTGACTGGGTCAGTGGTGGGACATGACACGCTCCTCCACCTGAAGATGCGACGACTGCGGTGCATTGCTGCAGAAACTCCCGAACGTGGTCTTTAAACTGCCACAAGTCTTCATATCTCTCTCATGTGGCCTCCTACGGAGTTTGTCCTTTCCAATGCACAAGGAACATGGTGCTGGCTTGTTGTCCTCGCTTCCGTTTGGCTTGATAGTCTATGATAGCCTCAATCTCCCGGTCATGCGAGGCGGTGACAGTAATGGGTGCCCATCGTGATTGGTTCCGGCTAGGGTCTTTCTTGTCCTCTTGGTACGGCTTGAGTACGCTTGCATGAAACACCGGATGGATTTTGAAGTGTGGAGGCAACTCCACCTTGTATGATATCTTGCCCACCTTGGCAACGATCTTGAACGGACCCTCATATTTCCGCACTAAGTTTTGATAAACGCCCTTTAGTGCTTTGAATTGTCTTGGATGAATTTCACCAAGACCTTGTCACCTTCTTTGTAATCCGTAGGATGCCGCTTGCAATCGGCAAACTTTTTCATATTTTTCGCTGCCTTGTCCAAGTAGGACCTGGCAGTGTCAAGTTGTTCCTCCCATCTCTTGACAAGATGGTAGGCTACCAAACTCTTCCCTTCGAAAGAAACCGGTAAGGAATGCGGAGTTTGGGGCTTTTGGCCTGTCACCAATTCAAACGGTGTGCGCCCGGTGGCCTCACTCCTTTTCAAATTTTAAGAGAACTGCGCCATGTCTATGAGTTTGGCCCAATTTTTTTGGTGCGCACTGATAGCACTCCAACAGGGCGTTGACGCGTTCGGTCTGGCCGTCGATCTGCGGGTGGAAACTTGTGAAGAAGTGAAGTTTCGTGCCAAGTATCTCGAACAGCTCCCTCCAGAAGTTCCCGGTAAAGCGAAGGTCTCGATCGATAATGATATGCCTTGGCATCCCCCAATATTTCACCACGTTCTTGAAGAACAATCGAGAAGCCTTTTTTGTGGTACATCCGGCTGTGGCGGGTATGAAGGTTGCTTACTTTGAGAATTTATCCACCACGGCTATGATGGTTCCATACTCGTCAGACTTAGGCAAGAAAGTGATAAAGTCCATGGTCACGCTTTCCCATGGGGTTCCGCTACGGGTAGTGGCTCTAGTAGTTCTCCGATTGCTTTTGCTCAGGCCATCTTCCACCCAAAAGCGTCTTGTCTTGCCTTGGGCGGCTAACTCTATTAGCTTCTTGGCCTCGGGATCATGTTGCACGCCATCTTTGATTGCATCTTGAATATCACAATGGGCCGACGTAATGGCAGCAAGTTCGGCCTTCCTACTTAGTGCATCAGCCACAACATTGCCTTTTTCTGGCTTGTACTCCAAGACGTAGTCAAATTCAGCTAGAAAATCCTGCCACCTATCTTGCTTTGGGGTGATCTTTTTTTGTGACTGAAAGTAGCTAGTAGCCACGGTGTCCGTCTTGACCACGAACTTGAAGCCTAGTAGGTAGTTTCTCCCCGTGCGCAGGCAATGTACGATGGCCGTCATTTCTTTCTCATGCACCGTGTAGCGTTGTTCGGTCTCGTTCAACTTACGGCTCTCAAATGCTATTGGGTGTCTATCCTGCATTAAGACTCTCCCAATGGCAAAGTCTGAAGCATCCGTATACACTTCGAAGGTTTTTGAAAAATTGGGCAGCGTCAAGACCGACTCTTCTATTACCGCGGCCTTGAGACCGTCGAATGCTTGTTGGCACTCCTCGCTCTAAACCCACGACTTATTTTTCTTCAACAGCTCGGTCAGTGAAGCGACCTTCGTGGAGTAGCCACTTATGAACCTGCGATAATAGTTCGCAAGTCCAAGGAACGATCGCAGCTCGTTCACTTTGGTGGGAGCCTCCTACTCTTTGATTGCCCGAATCTTAGCTTCGTCCATCCGTAGTTCACCCCGATTGATGACATGGCCCAAGAAGTGTACCTCATGTTGGGCATACTCACACTTCTCTCGCTTGATGTATATTTGGTTTTTCCGTAAGACTTGGAAGACCTTCCTTAGATGCACCACGTGCTCCTCCAACTAGCTGGTGCGTTGGTTAAGCCGAAGGGCATTACCAACCACTCGTAAGCTCCATACCTTGTCACGCACGCCGTCTTCGGCTCATCCCCCTCCGCAATACGCACTTAGTAGTAGCCATTCCGGAGGTCCACCTTAGTAAAGTACTTTTTTTGTCTAACCCTATCAAACAAATCTGCGATGAGCGGGATATGATACTTATTCTTAATAGTTACCTTATTGAGCGCCCGATAGTCGATGCATAAGCGCAATGATCTGTCTTTCTTTTTTTGGAATAGAACCTGCGCGCCATAAGGTGCCTTTGATGGATGAATGTGACCGTCTTCGAGGAGCTCTTTCAACTGCTTCATGAGCTCCTCTAATTCGGGTAGAGCCATGAGATAGGGTGCATGTGCAGGTGGCATGGCTCCAACCTCGAACTCGATTTTGTGATCTACCTCGCACCTAGGAGGTAGAGTTCTCGGCAGCTCGTCTAGCATCACATCTTTGTTTTCTTCGAGGACCTTTTCTACGATCGGCGACAAGGGCTCCTTAGCACCATTGTTTTTTTCCAGGCTTGCAATGGTAGCTAGAAATGTCGGCTCCCCTTTCTTCAGGCCCTTCACAATCTGCATGGCAGACAAGAGGGTGTGTCCTTCATTTTTCGGCACCTTGACTAGAGGTACCATGCACGACCCTTCCTGCTCCAAGATCATGAGTCGTTTGAGGTAAGGGTCGATCATCATATGGCATCGTTGGAAGAACTCCAGCCCAAGTATGATGTCAAAGATATCTAAAGGAGCGACGGTAAAGTTTGTCTTACCTTGCCACTTTCCTAACGTGATACTTACTACGTGGGCAACTCCACACACGGATGTTGGGGGTACGTTAACCGTCTTGAGGCAGGTGTTACTCGGAGTGTAGCATAGCCTCAAACTTGTTGTCGCCGTCTTGGTCATGATGTTAGCTTCGACCCCGGAGTCTACCATGGCACGAGTTGGTCGTCCTTTAATGGAGATGTCTACATACTGCGTGTTAAAGTCTCCTGGCTTCTCCGTCTGCTTGGCAATAACACCGCATAGTCCCACCATGCCCAACTGCATTATACACGCGTCATGCCCTTGCTCTTGTGCGTATATGCTAAAGTCTCCCAGCATTTCTGTCTCCTTGGCAATAGCACCGCATTGTCCCACCAGGCTTCTGCTGCATAGGATGGCACCAAGGTTCTTTATTTCGGGGTACCTAGCATAGCCATGCGGTTTACCGCATATGTAGCAACCATCTCCTTTGGTGGTCTGCGCCTTTTTCTCCATGTAGTTCTGGCGCCCTAACCATCTACCGTTCGACTTGTAGGAGTAGTGCTGTTTTGGGTGTGGTTGGTGCTTTTTGCCTCGGCCATGATCTCCTCCACCTTTAGCATAACAGTAAATATAACAAGAAAATCAAGTATGGGGAAGCGTTTTTGGGGTGTGACCGCAATACAAGTTGAGATAAATAGTTGGGTACATGCTTTCGGTAGGAAATTTGCAAGATAATAGTGACTAGGCTAAGCTTTAGATGGAAATAAGTTCCCTCTCGAGCAACTTACCCCGTTTCAAATGGGTTCCTCTCGGACACCCATTTGCCGCATGAAGGCTAGCTTACGCCTTACCCCACTCACTCTCTCGAGATGAGTGTTAGGATATGGGACTAGGGCTCACCCTCTCGGGCTGAACCTCTTGTCGACCCACTCCTTAGACCATCAATCCAGCGGTCTTGGTTTTGCGACCTCTTTCTCTCGCCAGCCGAAAACACATGGATGGTTTTGTATTTACAACTACAAATCCATTAAATTAAACCACAACCACTAGGTAAAATCACCATTAAAATGCATCTAATCTATCAGCAAACAAGACCCAACAATAATATCAACACATATTTGTTAAATCACACCCCAAGAATAGGGGTTTTTAACCACACACGAACAAGGGATAGAAATTTATACCTAAATGAGTTTGCATCCAAATGGGTATGAAGATTTAAGTCTTGTTACAGGCCCAAAATGATGAATCTAAGAGACGCAACTCCAAATCTTGAAGATGAAAACCCTCTTCTCCTTCAAGTCTCCAAAACCCTCTCAAGCTTAGTGCAAAAATATAAAAAAAAGTACTATTCTATTGTGAAAATTATATTAATGGTCCGACTCTCCTAAAATCAATAAAAAGTTTAGTATTTATAGACTTCAGAAAATATTGATGGCGGATCATTCGGCGAGGTTAGCCGGAATCGCCGAATAACTCGGTGATTTGCCCTTTGGTGTAGTTTATCACCGTCTTGCACTAGCCTTAAGCATCGTCGTACTATGTGCCATTCGGCGACATAGTGCTGCTTCGCGGATCTATTCGGTGAAACGCCGACTGCAACTTTCATCGCCTTTTTAATCATGCTCCTTCAAGGCTTCGCATATTGGAACAAAAGGCGGAGTGCGTCCCTTCGGCGAATCGCCAAGCGTGCTTGGCGATGCTTAGGTTTCAACTTCTTCGTTCTTTTCAGCCGTTTTGTTCCTTTTTGTGCCTAAGTGTCCATGCTTCCACTAAAACTTCAAATATCTGAAACTTAATTGTTTTTATCAGATATTTAGAATAAATAAGCAATTGAGGACACTATTTCTATTAAAATAAAGCCCTAAATAAGTCCAATTTGTGAACTCATCACTTGTTGCCGCTCCAACTCTGTCTTGGCCCAATTCTGCAATCCGTCCATGAAGTGGAACAACATGTCTTCGTCCGTGAGGTTGGGAAGCTGAAGCGTTAGAGTTGTGAACTCTTTCATGTACTCCTGAATGCTTCCCGTTTGCTTTAATTCCCTGAACTTGCGCTTAACCTCGTATACGACATTGTTAGGGAAAAAGGCATTCTTGAACTACTCGCGAAATTGCTCCCACGTGTTAATGGTGCACGTCATCTTCCCTATCTAGGCCTCCTTGCGTCTCCATCAGAGCATAGCCATCTCCGAAAGATACAACACGGTAGTGTTGATCTTGTTCTCGTCGCTTTTCACCAGACTACACTTGAAGTAATTCTCCAAGTGCCACAAGAAGTTCTCCACCTCTTGAGCGTCACGGACGCCTTTGAATATAGGTGGCTTCGGAGCCTCGACCCTGGCCTCCCTATCACGGTCGAGTGACATCGATCCTCCAGCTTCCACGCCTTCCTTGAGTGCCTTTATCTTGGCATTTATGGTTTCAATTGTGCTTAACGCCTCCATGAGCCGACACTCTAAGGAAGTGATGGCCTTTCATCTCGAACTCGTCCTGCTGACGTCCCTCCAACTCCTTTCGGATGTTTTTGGTCTACTCAAGGGTGAAGTCTTCAAGAGCTTTGAACTTGCCGCCGACCACATTCATATGTCGCCCTAATAACTCCATGTCCTGCCTCGCCACTTCAACCCTTGCGACCCACTTCTCTCCGGCGGTGTCGTCAATGGCCTCCTCGCCAAGTTCATCGTCACTTGCTTCGGTGGTCGAAGGTGGATGAGATGTTAGTGCTTCGCTTAGTGTGGAATCAAGCAGCATTTCCTCATTACTCTTTTGGTGCTTCTTTCACTTGCGGTTCTTCTTTCCCCATCCAAACGGACATTGGTAGTGCTAGCGGCATTCACGTCTCAGTCATTAGCCATTCCCTTAGTATCAAACCTCGCTCTAATACCACGTTGTCACGGACTTAGAGTTTTTGCTAAAGTTCTGTGCGGTGCTTGACAACTTACTCACTACTCTTTCAAGATCTTGAAAGCTCAAGCAGGCATTTAAGACTAAGATCGCTAAGATAATGGATAGAAAGACCTAGAAAGAACAAGAGAGCTTTTGGAAGAAGGCTTTTTGTATTGCTTAGAATGCTTTACACTTGAGTGATGCCTTGCAAATGAATGACACCTCTATTTATACTACAACCTAAGGGCTAGAGTGTAATTTAAAATTACTTTACAAGTCCCTAAAATATTTACACATTTGTCCCTCTCTATAACTCTCTACATACTCTAGGATGTTCCAAGGCTTTCTTGAAATATCTAAGGTGTTCTAGAGTTTTCCGTAAGCCTCTCCTCAACTCTAGAATCCTCCCCCTTATTCGGATGCAAAAATTTGACTGGGTCAGTGGCGAGACATGACACTATGCATCCCTATTTTTATGAAAGCCTCTAACAGTAACGACTTTTAGTTAATCATTGATAATCTACACCAAAAGCTATCGGGGTGGTAAACAAAATTCTCAACTTAGCGGGTAGGACAACACTAGCCAAAGCTAGCCTAAATAACATTCCTACCCATATTATGCAATACATCAACCTCCCAAAAGGAATAGCTAAAAAAATATATCAAATTCAAAGAAACTTCATTTCGGAAACTACAAACACAATGAAAAAAAATCCATATGATTAAATGGGCAACGGTGACGCAAGCGAAGAAGGAAAGGGGCCTATGAGTCCAAAGAGCGGAAACAAAGAACAAAGCCTTACTAGCCAAACTAGCGTGGAGAGCTTTTACAAAACCAAACTCAATGTGGGCATCCTTACTAATAAACAAATTCTCAGGATCTAACTGCTTCCCTACTGACCTAAAGACAAAACCAAATCATAGTAAAATCTGAGAAAATATTGGGAAAGGATGGAAGATATGTAAAGTTGGACTGAAATGGTCCATTGGAAACGGGTCAAATATCTCCGTATAGTTTGACATTTGGCTCCCAAACAACACCATCATTATAGAAATTATAGCAGGTCCCTTAATGCAACATCAATACAACCTGACATTTAAAGACTTCCTAACAAACAGGGGCACATGGAAACTCGATGTGCTATCACTCGAGCTGCTAGAGGAAGTTACAAACCTTATCCATAGCCTCCATATTCCCACAACAATTAACAAAGACAAAGCCTCATGGCTCTATAACAAAAAAAGGTCTATTAACAACCAGCTCAGCCTACCAACAGGTTAGCAAAATAGACAGTCCTCCTAAGAATAAGAACTCCTCATTTAATTAGATATGAGGTCACCACTGTCCAAATAAAATTAAATACTTCTTATGGTTATACAACCATGAGAGGCTACCAACGCGCCACTATCTAAGCAACTTAGTAATAAAGATAAATAGTGATTGCCACATATGCAATTCACCTGAAACTATTTATCGTATATTCATCGATTGCGTCATAGTTAGAAGACTCTGGCTTAAGTTAGGAATAAACATGCCTACAAATAGTGGTGATCCGCACTGGTCGACAGACTCATTTCCAACTATATTTCTGGAATGCACTCCTAGACATGGAAGCGCAGGTTCGAGCGCAGTTCGTGAAAAGGCCTTTGCACAATTATCTTCCTATAGATAGCTCCTTGCTTATAAAAAGACAGCAGGATGTTGAGGTCCGAAATTCGAAGTGAAATTTTGGATTTGCCTGTTCTTAGTCGTCATGGGAAAGAAATACAGAAATAAGTTCTTTCAGTCCTTTTCGAGCTAGCATTGTTGCTGATATGAAATAACCCTTCTCTAGCCTGGAGCTTGGAAAAGCAAAGTCTGGCACCTCCCACTCTTTTTGGGTATCGTGGAGAAGCAGTTCCTTAATCTACAATAATCGATAAGAAAATCCGTGAAAGAATTCCATCGTTCAGTCGAAGGGGAAAGGTTAGCAGCTTCAGGATAACCCGAGCAGTGAAAGAGAAGTAGGGTTCAGGCCAATCTATCCTATTTCGATTATACGGCTGGAGATGTATCTTTGCAATATGTAATTACGTAAAAAACATGATCATGAAAAAAAATCACTAGACTTCCTTAGAAAGATAGACATTAAAATAAAAATCTTAAATGGATCGATGTCTTTCCCTTTCCTTATGGAGTATTTGGATGAATAGAAATGGGAACTTCGACAAATAACAAAAGGACAACATAAATCCTAATAAACCTTATACACACACTATGAAATTTGTGGCCCTCAACAATCCAAGACGGACCAGAAACTGACCTAAATTCATATCAGTTAGATGGGAAAAACCTTAAACAAGGTAGAAACTAAACACAGACAACTCCTAGAACTAACTAACCGGGGAAAATGGTATAAAATGAGTCATTAGAGATAGTAATGGGAATTGGATCATAGGGTTCATAGGAAACTTATACGAAGCGAACGATGTCATTGCTAAGTTTTATGTCTTCCATAAAGGATTAGCTATGGCTCACGATAACAATCTCTTACCCATTACAATTAATATTGATTGTAAAGAAATCATAAGTCTTTTAATATAATGACCATCGTGCTTACTCTAATATTCTGTGTGATTGCAGGGCACTCCTCCGCAGGCTGGGGAACCCCCAGTCCAGCATAGGTTCAGAGAAGAGAACCACGTGGCAGATGTTTTAGCTAAGGAGGGATCGAAGCTAACAGATGCTAACTCTTTTGTTTTTGGAAAGTTCTGCCATTGTTTGTCTCAGTAGCATCAGAAGCAGGCAAAACAATGAACTTCTAATATTAGACATATTAGGCCTGAATAATTATTGCAGATGATTGTAATTGTTTTTTGTCGATCCCCAGCCCCTCGAATTGTTCTAGCAGAACCAATGCTCTGCCACTGGTTTGAATTGATGCATAAATATATATAATATCTCCTTATTTACTGGAAAAAAAAAGTTATTTTGTCATTTGTCTACCTTTTGGTACGAAATGTATTTTTTTATTTTTTTTATGGGCAGCGAAAGGAGAAACGAGAGTGGACTTGCAAATTAGTGGATTGAACTTTCATTAATAGGGTGAAAATTTATTACCAAACGAGAGAGGACTTGCAACTAATTGGACTTTTTATGTTGTCTGTTTTTTCATAAACATAAAACCTCATAAGTTGTAAAACTATTAAAAAAATTTCAATTCTACCAAATAAGCAAAAGCTTATAAAATCGCATAATACACTATGACAAAACTATTCTTAAAAAATACAATATTTATTGATCAAAACTGTAATTCAATTAAAATTAAATTGAATACAAGTTGTAGTATAGTAGTCTTTAATATAATCATCTCACATAGTACAAACAACATCCTCAGGTTAAACTAGCATTTCTCGATCATATAACCTAGAAGACGAACCAACATTGTTACTTTTAGCCATTTGTTAGGCAATAAATTTGATCAAAACTAATAAAATTGGTGAATATAAATGGTAAAGTAGGAATTGATTTGAAGTAATAAGAAATTTATATTGTTGAGAATAATCGTTATATGAGATTTAAATAATTTCTAAAGTAATGATATGAATTATAAATTTTATTTACATATGAAATAAATTGATAGTAAATATAAATGTGAGACTGTTTTTACAATATAACTTTGTGAGTTAATTGTTGTATTTGAAATTCTCAATTCATGTTTTTTTGGAGAATTTGAAATTTCATCCCATGCTATGAAATCTTGAGATGAAATCAGCGTGAGATCGCACGTCCAAACATTGATTTCATCTCATGATTTCATATCGCAATAGGAAATCGCAGGTCCAAATGCCTACTAAGTTTCCTAGCATCTATCGTTAGTTAGCACAAAACAACGTTTTTAAAAAAAATGAAAATTCAAATTATAAATAGTTTGATAGAGTTATTAGAGAAAATAATGCATGCATTAGCTTTGTGTATTATCAGTACCTTGTTTGGTACATACTTTCGATTTATGTATAACTTATGCTTGCATTAATATACTCCATTGTGTATTGAGGTATTATGCATTACTAATATCATTGATTTATATACATTAATAATGCAATGAGATTTAGTGTTTCATTAGCATGATTAAAGACACAATCGGCCCTAAAAAGAAATTCACATCCTTTGCGCTATATCTATGGAGTGTATTTTTATAAATAAATATTATTATTTTTTAAAATACACTACGTTATTTTAATAGACCAAATTAAATACTCTATGAAATCTCTCAATTTATCTAATTCAAATATTATAAATACTATACTATTATTATTATTATTATTATTATTATTATTATTATTATTATTATTATTATTATTATTATTATATACTATATAATAATAATAATAATATCTTTAAAAAGTAATCTCCAAACACATAGGTGTCCAAAGATATTTTTTTGATCCTTTTCTAATATCTTTAGAAAAAGGTGATCATATATAGGAAGATCTTTTCTCCAACAACATCACGTGTCCCCTTGATACGCACGTGAACATCCATTACTGTGTAGACTTCAAACTCGATGTATTAAATAAAGGAAAAAGGGTGAAGAATATCTTAATTTATTGGAAATGGCTCAAAAATATTGTCTTTTCACATTTTGGTCTAAAAATATCTTTCACTTTTATTGATATCCTTTTTTCTATCTTTTGGTTTAAAAGTAATACCAATCCAAATTTAATTAAATTGAATTCTTTTAGTAATGAATTATTAATAAATAATTCTAAAAAATTTAAATAAAAATTATTGAATTCAAATTTGTTTCTTCATCTCTAGCTCAAGGGCTGAACTACACAAATCCAAGGATGGTCAGATAAATACCTCTCTGAGAATTTTGTTTCTAAATATATAGGTTAATATAAATATTTTTGAATATTTATTAATTGTTGAACATTCTTGACAAAGATATAGTCTAATGGCTAAAACGATGCAAATTTTCCTTGGAGGCATGAGTTTCATTTTAACAAGTTCCTTTTTTATTAATCAAAACAAGTCAAAGTACATCATTTAGTGTTTTGATTTTCACCTTTTAAAATTAAAATATAATTACTATTTTTTTTTCATTTTGGTTTTAAAAAATTAAGCTAACCCCATCATAAAAGTATGAATATCCTTAACCAAAATGTTGATTTCGCCGCTATTTACTATGCCTTTTCAAATTTTATTTAATAAAATTTTATTGACTATGTTATTATTATGGTATCGCAAGCTCCGTCCTCAATAGTAGAGTTGGTAGCACTAGCATCAAAATGGAATAGAGCAAGGAAGGGAGAAACTTGTCCTAATATAAAGTAAAAAATTGAAGATGAAGAATCATTTTCCAGAAAGCTTTGGTTGAACCAATATTCGAGGATGTACGACCCACTCCACTTGCTTCCACGTTACATGACATGTGGTCCAACAAATATTCCAACAATAGGACCAATCCATATTTTATGTTTCCCTTAATTTAGTAAATTTTGTCTACATTTAAAATATATATAGATAAATATATATATTTTACTTTACTTTACCTACTACATAAAAGACTCGGGTCGTTTGGATTAAAGACAACTTATGTTGGATAAATTATGATGAGATAAGTCATGTTAGAATAAGTTATGATAAGATTATTTATGTTGAGATTATATTTTATTACTTGTTTGGTTTATTAATTATGCATGGCATAATTTATATGAATAAGATGTTTATTTACAAAAATACCCTTTAAGAATAAGTTGTTTATTCATAAAAAAAGAGTTTAAGGGGACACTTTTGTTATTTTACATTTTTTTATGCCGGAGTAACTTATCCCGAAATTAGTATTCCACCCACAAGTAGGGTTAACTTATCCTAGTCATAATTATTGATTCTGACACTTTGTAACAACCAAAGAATAGAAGGGAATAGAGGTGGACTAAAAATTTATCTCGAAATTATTTATCTTTATTCATTACACCAACGGTCCCTAAAAGCAGGCACCTCTTCGATTCTTTATTGACATGTCTACTTCTATTCAAAGATATTTATATAATTCATTATATTCAATTTTAATTAGTTCATTTTATATTTATTTTTTTATATATATTTGATACGTACAAAAACAAAATAAAATATATGTAAACTTTATCTTTATCACATAAAAAAAAAAAAAAAGAAGTTCCAAAATATTGTTAACTCAAATAACACCTATCAAATACCTTCTCAACTTTTACACACTTTCGGAGGGCTCCAAATAACCCAAGGCTCTTCTCTGAGCCGCACATTGATCCAACTTTATAATATTTCCCCTCTTCCTTTTTAATTGTCATATTTTTCTTTTTTCAGAGTCAAATAATATGTATTTGAAAGTTAACTTATAGTATTTTTTGTATAGTTTTTGAATATTTAAACTTTTATTATAAAATATTGAATTAAAGTAATATAAATTAATTTTAAAAATCAATCAAATTAATTCTCGAAAAGCACAACCTGACAACTAAAAAGAAACGGAAAGAGTAGAAAAGAAGAACTCATCTCAACATATTTAATTTATATTATATTTCATATATCTTATTTTTAATCGAATATCAAACATCTAGCACTAAAAGTATCTTTACGAAATAATTCATTTAATTATGTAATCCTTAATTAGAATCATGTTTAATTATATAATATAACTTGTTCACCAATCAAATGATTCCTAAAATGTTTAATTTATATATACTATGTATACAATTTTTATATGTTATACATCACTCAAAAACAGATAATTCTAAAAAAATAATTTATAATAAACTAATTATATAAAATAATCTCTTAATGAATATCTTGTCATAAGATAAATAAAAAGGAAAAACAATGAGAAGAAGGATCTAGAAATCCTGAATGCTAATTATTAGAGTATTTTCCACAGACAAATACCTAACCACGGCAATTAGCAATCTTTAATTAATTAATTGACTAGACTTACAATCCAAACATCCTCAATTAAGACATGTTTCTTTCGTCTTCTTATTGCCTACTCATCATTGAGTAAATTTTAGGTTTAGCAAACATAAAAATTATATTTGTATATTGTAGCTATAGATTGTATATTGTGCTTCATAGCAAATCGGTATATATATATATAAAAATCTGTATTTGTATATTTCGGTATACTTATACATAAAAACCTGTCATGTCTTGATCTGTATAAACAAAATTACTACATATATACATAAATAGATTATACAAACATGTCTTGTTATGTATAACTATGGAAAATATACAAACAACAAATTGAATTTGTATAAACAAACTAAAAAATAGTAATTATATATAAACAAAATTACTACATATACATAAAGAGATTATACAGACAGGTCTTATTATGTATAACTATGGCACATATACAAACAACAAATTATATACAAACAAATGCTATACTAATATATACAATTAATTTTTATATAACACATGCATACCGAATGATTCTCAGCAGATGGCAAAAACATGGAATGTTTGCTGCAAATTACAAATAACAAAAACTATAGCTATAACATTTAATTTGAATTAGTAGTTTGTTATTTCATACAATTTTCCCTTTTAATTTTATCATATTTGGTTTGCAAAAGAAATTAAAAAATTATTATTCTCGAAAAACAAATTCCTTAAATGTAAGAATAATGATTTTTCTACTAAAACTAAGAAAAATAATTTTTCCCAAATGACACTTCATACTATTTGTCTCTTCCCCGCCCCAAAACCTTCCCCCAACAACATACTTGTAATCTAACAAGTACAATCTTGACCGCCTTTCCTAATATTATGAAGATATCCCTGACCCTATAAATAATATCATCTTGAAGGGCAACAAAGCTAGACCCTAGCTTTGAGAGTTCATCCGTTCATGTAATACCAACGTACAATATCGACTTATGAACATGTTCATAGTGCATCTGACCAGAGAATCAGACTGATTACGGTACATCAAAACTGTTATTTACAACGAATGATTAACACCACATAGATGGCCAACACAATGATGCACTTGGGATACCAATTTTCTCTTTATACACTTAAATGCACCAGGATCAATGTGAACTGAAAAGGGGGCACAAAAGAGACAAATATAAAGAGGCTAATACACAGTTGAGGGAATCAAGGAGAATGACAATGAAGAGAAGAACGCATTGGTCTTTATAGAAACGCCACCATGTACAGAGCAAACGTACATATCCTTTTGGACTACTCCATTTGGTTCAGTCGATTTAAACTACCCTATCTATAAGTTCCACCTGAAAAAACACAAGCAAATCACACATTAAGCATAGGGCCAATATTTTCACCACTTGCTAAAAAATTTAAAATAGGATAATATTTTGCAGTAATACAACTTCTTGAGGAAAATTTAAAGCCAAATTACATAAGAATTGTTGTCATTTTATTCCTTTCAGCTCTTAGCGTTTCGATAAAAGATATGATAAGAATGCTTTATTAGATTAGAGGCAAAATCATCAGTACACCAACACCAAACAATTTCTAGTATAGGGTGCACAAACAGTCATTCTAGACATTATAGATAGAGTTGAAACATCAACTCCACTGACCTCATTGAGCAGTCCAGTTGGTACTTGGCCCAGTATGATTACACTTGAGAAAGATGCTCAATCTATCCACAGCTTTTGAATGAAGATTCATCCAAAACCTCTGCAATTAAGTGTCTTCTCAGAAAATAATAATAATTGAGGTAGAAATAGTATTGGGGAAAGTTGGGGTGGGGGTGGGGGGTGATAGAAGAGAGAGACCTATCATTTCAGTGTTGGAGCAAAAGGAGCCGGACACGGAGATACGGAGTGATCAGGTAGTTGATTAATAAAGTT